>APFE030475492.1:153657-191994 GCA_000404065.3 Pinus taeda | reverse complement strand
CGGCGGTCGCAAGCACCAAATGCCCAACATAAGCACCCTCCGTTCCCCGCCGATGCGACATTGCGATCGCACCAGAGCTAATTCATCGCATTACCTCCTACATCAGCACCTCACCATGACATTCTGTACCAGGGACCCACCACAGCTGACGTCATCTGCCGTACAGCCGACGTCATGCTAACGTCAGCAGCTAGAAAGCCGAAACTTCGCGTAGGAATAAAAATCGCACTTCGGAGCTCCAGAACAAGAAACAGAGGTAGTTTTCGATGCGCGATTAGCATGAAGCGCTAATCGCACGTCGCTACGAGAAATAGACTGTTTCAAGGAATCTTCGGGGAATCTTTTGATTTCTTGGCCCCTTGTGCGCCGAAAAGCCCGAAAATCACCCGATCGTGCGAAAATGATCCGATTTAAAGACAGCAACAGATCAATGACAGAGTTTAAAGAGTATCAAATCAAATCATCATGGATCAAGTGTGTCAAAGAGTATCAGTCGATGGCGGAAGCCATCAATGTAGCGGCAAAGAGTATCAGTGAAAATCTTGAGCAGCGGCCTAAAGCAGGAGAACATTTAATACCTTCCAGCAGATTCATAGAAAGAGGGCGAAGAAACTTGAAGCTCTCAAATCATAATTATTGCGCATTCAAATCACACCAGAGCAGAACTACAATTCCCAAAGCACAATCATTCCAGCAGCACCGCATCTAGCCCCCAAGGGCCACATTGTCACCTTTTCTGATTCAGCTGCCCCTAGCGCAGCCAAAAATATTTACTTGCATTTAATTCCAGCGACAATTAGATTTTTGAAGAGTTTTCTAGTAGACCTGTTTAGGTCGGTTGTAATGATGTCTTTCCGATATTTTGCTTATAAATACCACCCTAAACAATGTTGTGAGGGGTTGGTTGGTTGGTAGTAGTAGTTGGTCAGTCTTCTTTCCAGCGTTTTCTTCGAGCAGAGACTCGCATTGTAACTGTCATAATTTCCATAATCAAAGATTACTGAAAGCATGGGTTGCGAAACTACTTGATGTTTTCTCTTGGCCAAGGAATGATTACGGAATTCCTGCGTCTCTACATGATCCAATAAGTGTTTCTCTCCTCTGTTTACTTTTATGATTTTTACCACCGTTCTGCCTTCTAAATTGCAGAAAAAAAAAGAATAGCTTAAGATTTGTTTCAGTACACCTTAAGTTCAATTTTTGCGTTTCTCGACGTTTTCTTCAGAAATAGTTATGAGCATGTATACTTAAATGATCTTGTTTACGATGTTTCTTTCACATATGAGTGCATGTTTAGGAATTCTTAATTGCTCCTGGATCCCATTCATCCATTTCTCCTCTTCTTCAGCATGATGAAATGATTCTCCTTTGCCTTTCATCCCTGATGTTCATTCCATACTTTCGGCAGACTGATAATTGTATCCTGTGTGGCTATCCCTGCTCTCGTATCCCCTTGTGACCAAGAAAACGCTCGCAAGCCTCAATCTGTAACTCCATGCCCAATGGTTCGAAACTTATCACACTTTACCTTGCCTCTTTGTTCGAGAGAAACCTACCTTCCATCCAATCACAAACAACACTCCCTTGAAGCCAGAAAGCTAGCCTAAAATCATCAACAAAAGTTGAATCATAAGGAGAGAGCCCTCTTCGATTGCAGGTGGGCTAGAACCTGCAATCCAAAGATTGGTTTGTGGTTACCTCGGCCATATCCCTATTAGTAGCCTAGGGACAACCTGAGTGATTACATAATGGCAACTCCACTAGGGACCTCCTCAGATAAACTAATGAAACCAGTCTGCAGCTCTACCGAGGAAGAAACCGACCTGTGAAAGGCTCGGTCGACCTGTGTTGTTGCACCTTTTGAAAATCTCCAAAGATATATTAGAAACTAGCTCCTAAGAAACAAACGTGTAATACACGATCAAATCCCGACCCGAAAAACCCCCCTATCATTGAAAATCCAAATCTAATTCCCAAAATCATCAGAAAACAAAAACAAAAAGATTGCCAAACCCCTGTTAGTCTTGAAACAGTTCAGCCAATTGTTGTGCCAACCCCTGTCAAATTTTTATTCCGGTCGACCCCGAGTTCCCCTGGCTCATCACCCCCTTCTCCAAGTAGCTCCGCCACGCTTCTATCCCACATCTCTACCACCTCTACTACTCCTTCTTCCCCTGTTATTCCTGTAATCCCCGTCGCCTTAGGTGTTCCGCTCATCCCCGTCATCATGGCTAGATATGCACCATTACAATTACCTGCTAATCCCGGGGCTATGCCTCAGGACTACCAATCGAAAATCACTTATTTCGATGGCACAACCTCCTGCACCGCCCTACAACATACAAAGAAAATGCAAGATTATTTCGAGAGTTATGAGATAGATGATGAGAGTGTAAGAATGAAGATCTTTGTCCAAAGTTTGACTGGTGATGTCAGAACCTGGTTTAGGGCACTCCCACCTAATTCCATACTAAACCCAGAAGCCTTATACTAGACTTTCATTAACAGATGGGAGAAAAAGAAGGACCCCCTGCACATACTATCCGAATATGATACTATCAAGAGAGGACCTGGGGAAGCTGTTCTGGATTACTACGCTAGATTTAACAATGTTTACAATGCAATACCACCAAATTTAAGACCTCCTCCCGACCTTGCATTATACAAATTCCCTAATGGTTTTGATGTCGAGATGGTGTATCAACTAAGGGAAAGAGCCCCTCAAAGCCTCGCAGAAATGCAAGATGCTGCAGTGAGTGTGGAAGCAATTCTAATCACTAAAAGAAACAGAACTAGAACTGAGAGAAGAACCACCTTCAAAGAAGAACCCTCCTCTTTCGAGCAGAAGCTAGATGCGGTCGTTAGTAGCATGAACAAGCTGGGAGACAGATTAGACAATGTTGAGAGGAAAAATTCATGGGAAAGTCAACAGCCCAATACCACAAGGAACCCAAACTTCAGAAATACCCTAAACTTGAACGTAGGTAGGACCAGTCAGGACCATGACATTAGACCTCCTTTTCAAGAAAACTATGCTGAGGCATCTACATCCACTGAGCCCACAGACGGGACCCTAATGAACCTGGTTGATTCAAAAGATGAACAGCAAACCTTCCTCACGGAAGAAAACCGACCATACCTTGATTCAGAACAATTCTGCACCCAATCGGGTGAGTCCTTTGACTTTAAACAAGGATATGACACTGCTATATATGAGTTACATAAGCAATACAAACTAAGAACATGGACTGTCAATGTTCTTCCACCTAGTAAAGCAAAAGATAGCAAACAGCCCAACAAAGCTAAAGGGAAGATCACTAACAGCCAACCAGCTGACAGCCATATCCCAAATCCTCATCAGGTTATTGTGGAAGATGTAATAGATGCACATGGTTCTATTGAGCAGCCTCGGCCTACCTCCCATCTGGAAAAAGATCTGAAGAGCATTCCCGAAAATCTTCCCAGAACAGAGATACCACCGATAGTCATACACCGTGATACGGATGCTCCAAAATAAAATACAGAGAGTATGCCTAAAAAAGAAAAGTTCACCAGTGTCAATGCCCGAAACCCAGTGGAAAAACTGTTCAGTTTAGAAACAGAAATTGGAAAACTCAAGATCTCCATTCCCCTCTCAGAACTGGCTAAGCATGATGTATATAGACAACAAATCCAAAAATCACTTCAATTGCCGGAAGTTAGGGATGATGTGAACGTTCTAGATGACACTCCTGAACTACTGTTCAGGCCAGAAGTTGACGGAAAAACAACATAAGGACCTGTTCCACCTTTCTATGTCAGCCTGCACATACATGATAAGATACTGCACAATGCTATGTTTGACTCAGGCGCCTCACATAACCTCATGCCCAAAGCTGTAATGAAAAGGTTTAATCTCGATGTCACCAGACCCTATAAAGATCTGTATTCGTTTGATTCGAGTCAGGTCAAATGTCTAGGCCTAATCAAAGACCTTTGTGTCTCCCTAGTCCAATTTCCCAACAAGACAATCTTAATGGACATAGTAGTTGTTGAAATTCCCACAAAATATGGCATGCTGCTATCCAGATCGTGGGGAGCTAAATTGCAAGGATCCCTTCAACTCGACCTCTCTTACGCCACCATATCAGTCTTTGGGCAACCAAAGAGACTTTACAGAGAAACATTAATGAAGTATGTGGTAAGTAGCGAGGAGAAACCCCAAAATTTTCCAATATACTCAATCCATTCTGATATGGATTCTTTTATTTTGTTTAATGATGACACAAGCCCTCCAACTCACAACAAGCCATCCTCTTCGGAGCAAGGAACCAATATCAAGGAGAGATCAGTGGCCAACACCCATGAAATTGTCCCAACAGCCAAGGCAACCAACACAAGGCAAAAGGAAAATCTCGAGACAGAAATCATCAGCTCATTCGCTCCACATACCACTAGAATTCTCGATACATATCTCAGACGAGAAGCCACGTGGTATTTAGAGTTTGATGGTGCAGTTAACAAGTTAGGAGCAGGGAAAACATATTCCATTAAATTTGGAATTAAATGGTGGATCTAGAATTTCAAAATAACCAAAAATCTCAATTCTAGTCATTGTCCTTGTAATAAAATATTTCCAAATTTAATGAAATATGTGTTAGGGGCTGGAGTGTGGATTTATAATACTCATGAGAATCACACACAAGGCCATGCCTATAGGCCCAATTTTAGATGTACAAACAATATGGCGGAGTATGAAGCTCTCCTCTTAGGTCTCAAGTTGCTCAAAACCCTGGGAGCTACCACCATTTCCATCCTAGGTGATTTGGATCTGATCATACAACAGATAAAGGGAAACTTTGTCGCTAATGATAGTAGAATGAGAGCTTACAGAGCGCTGCCAGCGAATTGCTTAGCACCTTCAGTGATTTTGAGCTGGCCAAAATTGCACGAGACCATAATATTCATGCCCATAGCCTAGCCACCTTCGCTAGCACATGTAGGCTTCCCTTTGGACCGAGTCACCACTTCACTGCTGAAATAAAACACAGGCCTTCAGTCCCTAACAATGTCGAGAGAATTGGCAGGTGTTCCAAGATGATGCCCATATTAACAATTTTTTGACTCTAGAGGACGAATTCTCTAGCACAAACATTGACATGGATGCGATAGCCGAATCACAACAGGTAGCAGAAGAAAACTACCTGACCCTAACAGCTACCACGGCTAAACAAATACTAAGCCCAACTGTTTTTGACACTACAAACATAGAGTAACTGAAACAGATTTGTTCACATAAGGCAACCGAAGTAAAAGACGAATTTCTTGACCTAAAAGGAAACTTTCTGCCTGTCAGCCTTACTCCATTGGAAGACATGTTTGATGACAACGATGTGGCCAAAAAACCAAAGATGGAACCTTTGAATGCCGACATAGAAGAACACAACATAGGAACAACAGAACATCCCAGAATGATTAAACTATCCAAAAATCTACCTCTTGACCAAAAACCGAAATATGTGGATCTGTTCAAAGAATTTCAAGATGTATTTGCCTGGAGTTATGAGGACTTAAAGTCCTATGACACTTCAGTAATCCAGCATACCATCCCCCTAAAGCCAAATCAGAAACCGTTCAAACAAAAACTCAGAAGAATCAACCCCATGCTTCTTCCTTTGATTGAAAAAGAGATTAAAAGAATGTTTGAAGCAGGTATCATTGCGCCCATCAGATTCTCTGAATGGGTGTCTAACTTAGTTCCCACAAGAAAGAAAACAGGAGAGATAAGACTGTGTGTAGATTTGAGAAATCTAAATCAGGTCTCTCTAAAAGACCACTACCCGTTACCCAAAATGGATCATATCCTGCAAAGAGTAGTGGGTTCCTCTAGGATCTCTCTACTAGATGGATGCTCAAGATTTAATCAAATCCTTGTTCACCCAGACGATCAGGACAAAACAGCTTTTACCACACCCTGGGGAACGTTCAAATATGTTAAAATGCCTTTTGGGCTGAAAAACGTTGGTGCTACCTTTCAAAGGGCAATGGATATTGCTTTTGCCAAGGAGATACACGATTTCCTCATAGTTTACTTGGATGACCTGACCCCATTTTCCAAATTCGACCAAGATCACCTTAAGCACTTAAGGCAGATTTTCATCACATGCAGGAAATACGGCATTTCCTTGAACCCTAAGAAGTCTCTGTTTGCCCTGGAGGAAGGCAAGCTTTTAGGGCATATAATATCAAAGATGGGATCAGAATTGACCCAGAAAGAATTCAAGCTATCCTCCAAATCCCTTACCCAAGAAACACAAAAGAATTGCAAGCATTCCTCGGAAAGATCAACTTCCTGAGGAGGTTTATCCCAAATTTAGCCGAGCTAGTAAGGCTATTGAGCAACATGCTAAAAAAGGACGCCAAGGTAAGATGGTCTCTTGAGGCCAAGCAAGCTTTCGAGAGTATAAAAACTGCCCTAACTCAAACACTTGTCCTCACCAGTCCTCAATTTGACAGAGACTTTATCATCTTCTCCTTCGCATCAGAACACACCATAGCCGCAGTCCTTCTACAGAAAGATGATCAGGGTAACGAGAAACCAATTGCTTACTTCAGCCGAGCATTGAGAGACGCACCCCTAAAATTTCAGATTATGGAAAAACAAGCCTACGCCCTGGTCAAAGCCATCAAAGACTTCAGAATTTATATCCTGTACTCCCATGTGATCGCTTATGTCCCTAATGCTGTTGTGAAGGATATACCAACTCAAGAGGGATTGGAAGGCAGAAGAGGCAAATGGATTGCTAGAATCCTTGAATACGACATTGAGATAAAGCCCACCAAGCTCATAAAAGGACAAGGGCTAGCCAAGCTAATGTCTGAAACAAACTTCCAAGTGTTAGACATTAATCAACTGGACGATGAATCGGAGCTGGCAACTCCACAGATCAGTGAAACCTTTACACAGTCCCCTTGGTACGCTGATATTTGCTATGTATTGTTGAACCTGTGCGCTCCCCCAGGATTGTCCAGAACCAAGAAAAGATTTTTAAGGATGAAATCATCAAATTTCTAAGTCATAGATGGAGCTTTGTTTTGGAAAAATTATGAAGGTATTTTACTTAAATGTTTAACTATAAACGAAACTAACAGCATCATGAAAGAATTTCATGCAGGTGATTGCGGAGGACACCTATATTGGAAATCCACGGCTGACAAGATCTTACGAGCTGGTTATTACTGGCCTTCTTTATTTACCGATGTGAAAAAGTTTACTGTCTCATGCCATAAATGCAAAATCTTTGAAGGAAAGAGAAAGCTATTGCCCTTGCCCCTAAAGCCCATTTCAACCGAGAAACCTTTTCAACAATGGGGTCTTGACTTCACTAGAGAAATTCATCCCTCTTCCTCAGGCCAACACAAATGGATTCTAACAGCAACCGACTATTTCACCAAATGGATTGAAGCCATCCCGTGTAGACAAGCCAGTGACTCCACCATTATCCAATTCCTTGAGAGCAACATCCTTTCTAGATTTGGCTACCCGGAGAAAATCATTACCGACAACGCTGCTGCTTTCAAATCCAAGAAAATCATTAACTTTTTCCACAAATACCACATTACCTTAGGCCACTCCACAGCTTATTACCCGCAAGGCAATGGCTTGGCTGAGTCTTCCAACAAGAGCCTCATCAATATCATAAAGAAGATGCTAGAAGAAAACAAAAAGAACTGGCACAAAAAGCTCACCAATGCCCTATGGGCAGACCGGTTGTCCACCAAAAAATCCATTGGGATGAGCCCCTATGAACTTGTATATGGCATGGAAGCCAAGTTTCCTTCATCCTTGGGCATACCTACTATCAAACTATTGCAGGAAATTCAGGCTGAACCAAATGACATGCAAAGAAGAATTAATCAGACTATTCACCTTTAGCAAACCTGAGAAGAAGTTTTCAACAGAGCTCAGGGTCTACAGGAAAAACTCAAGAAAATGTTTGATAAGAAGACTAAAGCAAAGGATTTCTGGGTGGGCAGCAAAGTTCTAAGATGGGATGCACGAAGAGAAGACAAGGGCAAACACGCAAAATTCGATTTTTTGTGGAAAGGTCCATACATTATCAGCACTGTGCAAGGCAATAACACCTACTTTCTCAAATCTCTTGATGACAGCACAACGGAAGAAGGCCCGGTCAATGGCCGGATGTTGAAGCACTACAATGATCCTCCTGCTTGAAAGGGCAGAGGGTGATTGGTTTGTACATAGTTGTGTATATCAGTTTTTGTCCTTTCCTTAGAGTTTATAATACTAAAGCATGCAGAAGAAAGTAGGTGGTGCTTTGCAGAAGACAAACAACTAAAGATCAAGGCGTTCTGACCTGCTGTTCTTGACTTGTCACAAGGAGAAGCCATCCCCAAGTGGAGCCACTATTAGCTTCCTGCTGCAGCAGGGTATTCATATTTCATGATTGACATTTTACAGGCCAGATATGTCGTACGTTTCTTGCTGCAATGCTCCATATTTTCTTAAACAGTCTCCAAACGAAGAAGGCTACTTCAAGTTCATTCAATTGCCTTCCAAATTTTGTAAAGTTATCCCGGTATTGCCAGTTTTTCAGTTAAAGGGAAGTCCAAACAGCCTAATCTTGGTCTCCCTAGGTTTAAATTTCCTGTTTTAGAATATAAAGAATGTAAATCTGTCTAAACAGTTTAATCTCGGCATATTCTTAGATAGGTAGAGAAGCAGAGGATCCCAACAGCTTAATCTGGGCCCTTGGAAGAAATAAGGGTAGTATGTAGATAGGAAAGCATCAAAAGAAAAAATGAATGATGGGTTTGCAAGTCTAAGTGCACCCAAATCAAAAGAAGAAAAAATGCTAGGTAAGTAGGCTGGGTAGGCAGTTCTGAGGTTGTTGAATCTAATTGTTGATTAGTTCCAGAATTTCAGGTGTCATCTCATTCAGGACACTATCAGCAAGAAATTCTGTGTGAAAAGCTCAAAAGAGGTATAACTAACTCCCCTTCTCTGCTTTCCCCAATCATTAACTAACTTCCCCAAAAGAGGTCAAGATCTGCTTGACACCTCTCAAATTTCATCATTTTCATAACACTAGCTTGAGTGAAGATCTGCTTCACTCAAAGTTGTTCCATACTTTCCCGAAAGAATGGTCCTACCAACAGCCTAAGCTCTCCTGAACTTAGCGCTTTCTTACCACCTCCATATTAACCACTAACATTATTATTTAGCTCCCTATTTCTTCCCATCCCCCCTACTAATATTAAGCAATTTTCCCCTACGTAATATCCCTCCCCCTAGTTGAAAAATAACCATAAGTACCCCCGGGAATTGCTCAGTTTACTTGAAACTAGGCAAGAACCCTTGACCTCCAAACCATCTCCCATATACAATGGACTCCTTCCAGAGTATAAAATCCCTCTCACGTAATCAGACCCCTTCTGAAACCTCAAAATGCGCTTAGCACCCACCTACTTGCTCTTTCCGCCCAAAACCTTACACTCTACAGAACCTCAAAAGCCAGATCGCATCGCAAGATCGCACTTTCCCCTCCATGCTAGTTATCACCCATTCGGCACCACCCGACGCGATATCGCGATATCGACGGTCAGTGGTCGCAAGCACCAAATGCCCAACATAAGCACCCTCCGTTCCCCGTCGATGCGACATTGCGATCGCATCGGAGTTAATTCATCGCATTACCTCCTACATCAGCACCTCACCATGACATTTTGTACCAGGGACCCACCACAGCTGACGTCATCCGCCGTACAGCCGACGTCATGCTAACGTCAGCAGCTACGGGAAATAGGTCGTTTCGAGAAATCTTCGGGGAATCTTTTGATTTCTTGGCCCCTTGTGTGCCGAAAAGCCCGAAAATCACCCAATCGTGCCAAAATGATCTGGTTTAAAGACAGCAGCAGATCAATGACAGAGTTTAAAGAGTATCAGATCAAATCATCAGGGATCAAGCATGTTAAAGAGTATCAGTCGACGGCGGAAGCCATCAATGTAGTGGCAAAGAGTATCAGTGAAAATCTTGAGCAGCGGCCTGAAGCAGGAGAACATTTAATACCTTCCAGCAGATTCATAGAAAGAGGGCGAAGCAACTTGAAGCTCTCAAATCATAATTATTGCGCATTCAACTCACACCAGAGCAGAATTGCAATTCCCAAAGCACAATCATTCCAGCAGCACCGCATCTAGCCCCCAAGGGCCACATTGTCACCTTTTCTGATTCAACTGCCCCTAGCGCAGCCAAAAATATTTACTTGCATTTAATTCCAGCGACACTTAGATTTTTGAAGAGTTTTCTAGCAGACCTGTTTAGGTCGGTTGTAATGATGTCTTTCCGATATTTTGCTTATAAATACCACCCTGAACAATGTTGTGAGGGGTTGGTTGGTTGGTATTAGTAGTTGGTCAGTCTTCTTTCCAGCGTTTTCTCCGAGCAGAGACTCGCACTGTAACTGTCATAATTTCCATAATCAAAGATTGCTGAAAGCATGGGTTGCGAAACTACTTGATGTTTTCTCTTGGCCAAGGAATGATTACGGAATTCCTGCGTCTCTACATGATCCAATAAGTGTTTCTCTCCTTTGTTTACTTTTATGATTTTTACCACCGTTTCGCCTTCTAAATTGCAGAAAAAAAGAATAGCTTAAGATTTGTTTCAGTACACCTTAAGTTCAATTTCTGCATTTCTCGATGTTTTCTTCAGAAATAGTTATGAGAATGTATACTTAAATGATCTTGTTTACGCTGTTTCTTTCACATATGAGTGCATGTTTAAGAATTATTAATTGCTCCTGGATCCCATTCATCCATTTCTCCTCTTCTTCAGCATGATGAAATGATTCTCCTTTGCCTTTCATCCCTGATGTTCATTCCATACTTTCGGCAGACTGATAATTGTATCCTGTGTGGCTATCCCGCTCTGTATCCCCTTGTGACCAAGAAAACGCTCGCAAGCCTCAATATGTGACTCCATGCCCAATGGTTCGAAACTTATCACACTTTACCTTGCCTCTTTGTTCGAGAATCCTACCTTCCATCCAATCACAAACAACACTCCCTTGAAGCCAGAAAGCTAGCCTAAAATCATCAACGAAAGTTAAATCATAAGGAGAGAAACCTCTCCGATTGCAGGTGGGCTAGAACCTACAATCCAAAGACTGGTTTGTGGTTACCTCGGCCATATCCCTATTAGGAGCCTAGGGACAACCTGAGTGATAATAGGTCCAATCGTCCATTCAGCTACAATTGAGTCTTTAGGAATGTTTCCCTCCTTCTTCTCCTTCTTCATCATCTCACCATGACTTGATAGTGTGCCTATTCCTACAATTCACTCATGACGGGACGACATCAATCCGAAAACTCCCTAGTCTAAGATGATGCATTATTATCCATGAACTAAGCCTGGGAAAAATGATAAGCTAGTAGAGATGGTTCACTAACTATGAATTGTGTAGCTCCAGGTGATAGGGAGAGAGCTTGATCACTAAGACCACGTAGAGCGCAACTCAGTCTTGATTGAGGAAATTTACAACACAGTCCCCATGGGGGAAATAAATTCCATAGTGGCCACTAGGAGTCAAGATTGTGTAGTTCAAGCGGGTCATGGGTTATGCGGGATGAGGCCCTAAGAGGTCAATCCTACACAATTGTGAGAGGCAATGGGGGGCTGGAAAATAGAGAGGTATGGAGGAAAAACTTACACAGTTCTTGAGGCTAAGGGAGGTTGGTATCTCTACACATTGCGGGGTTCCTATAGGAAAGGGAAAATATTGAGGACTGAAAGTGAAAAGTGAGAAGTTCAAGGCATACTGGGAGGCACAAATGCGCAATTATGGGGGGCAAGGACTGTTTTTGGGCTCTGGAATTGCACAGTACGAGTGTCTTGGAGGATAGTGGTTACGCAATGCGCAATTATAGGAAGCAAGGTCACATCAATGAGGGTTGAGACTGTGCAGTGCACAATTCAGTAGGGGCCCAATGAAGCTGAGTTGGTCGGTCGAGAAGAATGTCCGAAAACAGCTAAGTATGGGATTGTGATGGACTCATGTTAAAATTGAACTGTGATCACACACTTAGCATACTTTGATGACATGACAACACAGACCACTAAAACAATAAGACAAAGCATTACTCTCTTTGTGACTGTCTCGTGACAAGAAGCAACAAGTGTGACACTTGAGATAGACCTTTGGACGTTCGTGATGACACATGTATGACAGTGATCAAGACTTTGTGTATGAGTGTGACAGGTGTTTACATGACTAGGAAAACTGGTATACACAATGACCAACCTTCAAAACCACCATAAAAGGTTCACGAACATGAAATATCAGTCAAACATGCCAAAATATGACAATTAATCCAACAATAAAAAGGGTTCAAAGAACTGGAGGAAATCTCGTGAAATGAGCATAAATGTTTATAACAATCAAGGGAAAGACCAAGGAAGGCTCCAAAATTTGAGTGCAAGCCAAAGTTTTGGAGGGTGTTTCAACCACTGCAATAGGTATGCAACATACATGATAAATTTAATCGAAGCAGAACCAACTACCTTCGAAGAAGCCACTCATCAAGAAGAATGAAATAAAAATGCATGAAGAATACCAATCTATCATAAAGAATGAGGTTTGGGAAATCATTCCTAGACCTAGTGATAACTTTTTTGTCACTTCCAAATGGATTTACAAGATCAAACATGTCGTTGATGGAAGCATAAACAAATACAAAGAAATATTTGTTGTAAGTGATTTCTCTCAAAAGGAAGGTATAATTTATGAAGAAATATTTGCTCCCATTGCTAGGTACACTACTATTAGATCTTTGGTTTCAATAGATGCAACTATGGGATGGAATATACATCAAATGGATGTTAAAAAAAAAATTCTAAATGGAACCATTGATGAGGAAGTATATATTGAACAACCAGAAGGCATTGAGATAAATAGCAGGGAAACCCATGTTTGCACTCTAAAGAAAGTTCTATATGGCTTGAAGCAAGCTCCTAGGGCTTGGTACACAAGAATGGATGGCTATCTTTTAAGGATTTCCTTTGTCAAAAATTTTGTTGATGTAAACCTCTATATCAAGATAGTGAAGAATGAACCATTCATTATACTTCTATATGTGGATGATATATTTATTATAGGTGTGGAGCATAGAATTCTAGAATGTAAGATGTTGTTGGCAACTGAATTTGAAAACCCATGTTTGCACTCTAAAGAAAGTTATATATGGATTGAAGCAAGCTCCTAAGCCGTGGTACGCAATAATGGATGCCTATCTTTTAAGGATTTCCTTTGTCAAAAGTTGTGTTGATGTAAACCTCTACATCAAGATAGTGAAGAGTGAACCAGTCATTATACTTCTATATGTGGATGCTTTATTTATTATAGGTGTGGAGCGCAAAATTCTAGAATCTAAGATGTTGTTGGCAACTGATTCATATTATTGTAGTACTTGTTAGGCAGTCATATATTTGTTCCTAGACTAAATTAATCATTAATGTTAGTCATTTTTAGTTGCATTGCTTATTTAGTCATTTGGGACTCATGCACTACTATTTAGGCTTGGAAGTTTGGCAGAAAATTGGTGAGATATCTTGGTCAAGGAAAGTACATAATCAAGATGTTACAAAAGTTTGGCGTGGTGGGTTCCAAGCCTATGACTACTCCCATGATCACAAATCTAATAAGTTGAGAAGCTCTGACTCTAGCCCCATTGATCCTAAAAGCTATCGTAAGTTGGTGGGTCCTTTGATGTACTTGGTGAATACCAAATCTGACATATGCTTTGTTGTAAATGTTCTTAGTAAATTTCAGTTGTAGACTCATCATGACCATTATATAGTTGTCGAGCATATTTTCCAATATCTACATGGGCAGTTCATTACTGCCCAAAGTATGATGGGAAGAAGATTAAATTGATAGGTTTTACCCATTGGATTGGGGTGGAAGTGAGAGTGGTGGAAGGAGCACTACTAATGGCTATTTTAGTTTTGGATCTACAATGATTTCATGGATTAGTAGAAAACATGATCATGTTTCTTTCAATAGTCTTAAATTTGAATATGTTGCTGCATGTGAAGTAGGAAATGAAGCAAATTGGATAAGAAAAATATTGTCAGATTGGTTTGGAAGCCCAGTTGATCTTACAGTGATAAATTGTGATAATCAAAGCAACATCAATATGTTTGAAGGCCCCGTGTTTCATGCCGGGATGAAGCATATCAATAGCAAGTACATGTGGCTCACATTTTAACAAAATCTCTTCCAAACAAGAGTTCGAATATTTTAGAAGCATGCTTGGATTGGTTGATATTAAAAATTTAGTAGATAGGGAAAGATAAAGCATCTTGAGGCGACAAGATGATTGGGAGAACTTCTGGCCAACCTGTGATGATGTCTATATCTTGAAGTAGGGAGGGTGGCATTGATCATGGAGCTATAACCTTGTATATGCACCTAGATACCTAGTTTGGTGTTAGAGCTAAAGCTTGACAATACCTAGAGTGGCTAAAGCTTGGAACACGCCTTAGTCCCACCCAGTTAGATATCGTGGTTAAGTATCTAATCGATAGCATTGCATGTGCTATGAATCTTCATAGAGCATGTCATTTTGAGATATTCCATGTGCCTCTATATATATGTCATTATGAATACCTCCCTAGTTAAGAAGGTGTTGAAGAATGTAACTAGTGTCAGTCTTCATAATTGTATTTGTCAAAAGAAAAAAATATTTTAAAAGAAAAATATTTTTTGAAGCATGGGTTTCATGCTCTTTTATTTGTTTTCTAGGTCATAGCCTCCATTAAAAGCTTCTAGGTTTTTCCATGAGTCAAAAGAGTCTTTTTCACATTTATTAGACCCTTCTTGGGCATTTGTATCATGTAAAGAAATTTATTTTTGAGTCAAAAGTGTCATTTGTCATCTCCTCACCAAGTCGACCTTATCATGGATAAGTCAGCCAAGAAAGAGGGAATTCAACCCAACAAAATCAGTATAAATAGAGGTAGCTCGACTCATTTGGAAGCATAGATTCACGAATTCGATCAACAAGAGAAAGAGGATGAAAAGGAGAGAAAATTGCAAGAGAAGAAGACTTAATTGAAGGAAGAATCAAAATCAAATTTTGGAGCATCTCTCTCTCACACATGTGTGAAGTTTTAGTGTTTCTGGGTTAGTAGATGGGGCCGAAAATTTTGAAGTTAATGCAAGTTCAAAGTTTTGTACCTAGGGGGCCAAGGTTCTGGATTGAAGTTGCATCTAAGAAGATGACACTTGGATACTTTGACTGAGATCATCTACTTGAAGGAAGGGTTGACTTGGTGATTGGAGGAGGTCTTGTTAGGGTCAAAAAAATCTTGGATTGTCTCATTTTAATTTGAATCTACTAGTAGAAGAGTTAGAATAGGTTTTCCCCTAGATAGGGGTTTTTCCTTGGGTGAGTGCCTCTATCTTATGTTCCTTGTTCTAGTGATCTTCATACATTTAATTTGGTAATTCTTTGATAAAATATGACATAATAAAGAAGTAAAATAAGCCAATATAAATCACAAATAATTATCAAGAAAAGAGGAATCAAACCCTAATTCTTACCTGCATTAATTTCTCAACAATAAAATTACCCAGATGTAATAACCATATCTCCTACAAATTGAACATGGGTGATTTTGGGTGCTCTCTCCAAAAATGAAACAACATCTAGAGGAGAATGTGGGTTGTATACTTCCACAAATATTGGAGGCATAAGAGTGTAGAATGATGTTTCATAGGTTTGGCTTCAAGTAGGGATAGTAAGTGTGTTGGATTCAAAATGGAAGGATTTGTTAGTGGGCTTACCAGGTTTGGACTCTCACTGTTCGATGTGGTTGATACTCTAGTTTGGTCTTGGAATCACTCTCTAGGGATGTTGACAACTAAATTAGGATAGGCCTTATCTATAGTTAATGAGGATTTATAGAGGAAATTGTGCTATCAATTGATTTAGAAATGGAAAGCTCCTTTAAAGATTAGGATGTTTTTATGTTAAGACATCATACTAACTATGGTTACCACTATAATGGAAATGGGCAAACAACTTCCAAATGTAGATTGAATCTATTAATATGTATGTATTTCACAAATTATCTAAACATGGGCAAGAATAAGCAAAGAGTTGCACAGTTTCACTATAAATAAACTAAATTTTAAAATGAAATACAAACATATTTGGAAAAACTTCAAATTTAAATATATATAAAATACAAACTACAACCAATTACAATCTCCAATTTAAAAAGCAAAAAAAACAAAAAACAAAAAAAATCCATAATTTTATGGTAACAACCTATTGTTTCTTCACACTTTTATAAAACAATATAGACTTAAGAAAACATGAACTAGATCAATGTACAAAGGCTTACAATACTTATAATATTCTATTCTTTCTTTCCTGGACCAAAAATAAAAACAGTTAATAGGCCTTCCAAATGTAGATTAAATATGGATTTTAAATGTACTTCCAATTGTAGATTAAATATGGATTTTAATGCGCTTCCAAATGTAGATTAAATCTATTAATAGGTTTGTATTTCATAAATAAATGATCTAAACATGGGCAAGAATAAGCATGCTTATCACAAATTTTTCTTCAGTTGTTCTTTCGAATTATTATTTATGTCTTTCGGCATTACGGTCTGGAACTGTAGTTGCTGTCAGACACTGTTGTTGCATTTTTTTTTTGAGTTGTTAGCTATGAATTTCGAATTACTCAAATAAGCATGCTTATTCAAGTACCGTGGGTAGAATGAAAAAGGAAACAAAATATTTATTTTCTGGAAATAATAGGCACACCTGGTTTTTCTTTATCATTGAATTACTTCATCCGTTGGGGTTGAATGCATTTGAGCTTTGTCATACATGGATTAATATATGATATTTTTTAATGTACATGTAACTAATGCAATTAATTCCTATGTTTTTGAAATATTCTAGAAAAATGCGTATTTAGGAAATGAGAATTGTAATCAGATCTATTCCTTATGATAGATCTCGAGAATAATCGAGAAAGTCAGAGAGAATGAGGGAAGTTGGATGTTTTTATGAAAATGTGGATTTGGAGGATCTAGTTTAGGTGTGGATTCCTTCGATCTTAACTAAATTAATTTAGATTCCCTTTGTTGGCGTTAAGGGATGGGTATAAAATGTATGAACTACAGATGGACTACTGTTTCTTTCCACTTCTCAGTGGATTTGGGTTTGGGCACAAAGACTCTGGAATGGGAGATAAATTGAAAGATTCAAAAGGGATTAGATCCTAGTAAACTGCAGTGATATCTCCTACTTTTTTATAGGCTTGCAACGAGAACTAATACAGCAATGAACGAAATCCATAGCAAAATGACTACCTTCTCTATTGAGTAGATACTAGCTTGGATGTTGGGCTTTCAGAGGCGGTTATTTAGATTGTTGGAGGGAAGGAAAAGGTGCGATGGATTCAAGGGCTTTTCTGCATTTTGGTCCTCTTCACCCTACCACTGTGAACCTGTGATTCATTTCCCTCTCTGTGGATGTGCCATAGAGAGAAACAATCCCCTGCTTTCCTCTTGCATGTGGATAGTCCTATCCTTCAGCCTTTACCTTTTGTGGTTCGATCAATCATACATTTTGTTTCCAGTTTGATCTTCGAAGAAGCTACAAAATGGGGTACATACAGTCCAACTCTCAATTTTTTGTCTCTGTGAATGAATATAAGATCTATACTTTGGTAAAAAATCTGAATGTGTGCTGGCATGTCCAGTTACTTTCAAGATTAAGGTTGGAATGACTGGACTTTCTTCCTGGGGCATTAGTTGTCTCCACCCTCTCCTCTATTATGAAAACCATTTTTGATTTTTCTAGTTGGAGTTATGTTTGTGTATGATGCGTTAGATATCTTTTATAGGGAGGGTTTTCTTGCCCTCTGATCACTCCTATTTGTTTAGTTATGTATGCTCTTCCTTATAGATGGTGGAGACAAGGATGGCCTCACTCCCTGTTTACTCTCTGGTGCATTCTTTATAAATATCTCCCTCTTTCTTCGGTAGGGTATTTTTCCTCTCAGACAAAGAGGAATTAGGATAAATTTTTCCAGATTTTTGTCATGAACATCAATGGGAAGACTTCAATTTTTTGGACAAGAAGTGTTGTCTTGGTCTTATCTCGAAAGAAATCAATTGAGGATAAATGGGGTTTGCCTACACATATTTAATTTTTGCATTATGAAGGGAGAGTTCTTCGAGATCCATATCAATTCAAGGACTACTACATCGTTAAAAACTCCACCATTATCCTGATGTCAATGCTATGTGGGGGTGCTGAGGGTGCCAAGACTTAAATTGGAACTTTGGTTTCTTTCAAGGAAGTCTTATAAGGGAAGACTTCATCCACAACAAATGTTAGTCAAAACAATCTTGAGCTCTACATAGTAGACTAAACGGAGCATGCACCTACTATGGAAGTCAATTTGTTTGAGGTATTTTCCCTCTTTTTTGTCATCTATTCAAAGGTTTTATTTTCTAGTTTAATGGTTTTTGGCCAAAACCTAAAGCTTTATTCCAATGAGTTTTTTCCTCTTGAACATCCAATTGTGACATTTACTTGTGGTCCAAATGTTTCTTCATTGTTCAATTTGGAACTCAGAAGGTCTTGGATTTTGTTCTAAATGAAGGGCCTTGATTTTGGGGAGAGTTGGGTTATTTACAACTCTATGGTTTTCAGAATTTCATTCCATAACTATGGTGGTCTCAACTATGTTGATTCAGGTGAGGCTTCCAAGTCTCCCTCTCTCCTTCTCGCATCACAAAGTCCTTGAGGATAATGGAAATACACTGGGAAAATTTAAAAAAATATATTTGGAAAGAACAAAGAAAAGCCTCTTCACATTTGTTAGAATATGTGTGGAGATAGACCTTAGAAAAGGGCTACGAGATCATATAATATCAAAACTCAAAAAATATCATCGGTCTCAAGTTTTAGATTATGAAAACATGACATTTCCATGTTGAGTTTGTTTCCAAACAAGACACTTGCAGAACAAATGTCCAAAAACAAAGAAGAACGCAAAAAAGAAAAAGAGACAATCCAAAATCCCTAAAGGATGACAGTTTTTAGAACACCACCTTTCATTTGATGAAGAAAAAGACCTCAAGAAAAACCATCCTATCCAATTAGATGTGGATGCTTTGGTTCAAAGTGGAACCAATAAGGATGACGATGTCGTGGCACATTCGAGAATCATCACCCTACATGAAGGTCTTGGTTTCAGATGGGAATGGGGGCACAAAAATAGCTCATGTTTTAGAGAGCTCAGATCCAAATAATGAAATCCCTTATATGGACGCAGATTGACAACTAGCATTGGCTCTTGTTGAACCAAATTCTTATGGTTGGAAAAAAGTGCAAAAAAGGAGAGTCAAAAAGGAAAATATAAACACAAATTGTCAGACTTAATTTATTCATTCTTTTTGTTGTATGTTTTTCAAAATTGTTTAATTCTTCTTACTAACAGAATATCGAGAAGCATTTTGTTCCTAAAATAATTTTAGCATATGCAAAATGTAATTTAATTTTTCCTATAATGAATAAAATTATACATTTTTTGACTAGAAATATTACAAACAAATATTTTATATATTATATTATGAATAATAAAATTAAAATAATTAAAAAAAGTAAGTTTTCAAAAGATTACGAATCTTCCTAGTTAAATATTTTTAAAATAAATCTCTATACTATCCATATACCATTGATTAATTTTTCTATTTAACTTAATAATCTATATGCATTATTTCACTTTACAAATTATAAGACTTATAACCATACATTTATTAAAATAATATTATCTATTTATCTTTGTGCCTCAGATTAATATATATCTTACGAATCTTCCTAGTTAAATATTTTTAAAATAAATCTCTATACTATCCATATACCATTGATTAATTTTTCTATTTAACTTAATAATCTATATGCATTATTTCACTTTACAAATTATAAGACTTATAACAATGCATTGATTCAACATAATATTATATATTTATCTTTGTGCCTCAGATTAATATATATCTTAACAATCCATATAGATATGGTGTATTGATTTCACCATGCACTTAATAGGGTTTCGAGGACGCTCACTAACACTGGGCCATCTTAAATATAGAATCAATCCAACATTGAGAAGTATCAGAAATTTAAAGATGACCATCTATTTTTTTTTTTCCATTTCATATATATTTTTATTTTTATATTTTGAATTCTATAAATATAAAAACAATAAAATTATAGTTTAATAAATTATAATTATTTTTAAGTTTAGGTTTAAACGAGATCAACTTACTGTGTATTTTAATAATATTGGTATAAATTAATTTAAATTTTATATTATGATAACAAAAAAAATATCTCTCAAATCAAGTTTTTTTAATTTTATAATATATATTTAGAAAATTCTTATTTTGTTTCTATCAAAACCATCATAGTATATAAGTTACATAAATATGTTGCGGTATAAACACAACAAAATTAATTACATGTATAAGTTTGGTAAGCTGTACAACAAAAATTAAACTGTATAAAGTTTAGGAAATAGTGTATTGTAAATATTGAATGGATAGTGGTTATTAATTAATTAAATATTAGTTTTGAAATATGGTTATATAAAATATGAAATATTTAAATTTATTTAATGTGATGTGTAATAGATTTCTTTTTAAGAACTACTTGTAATTTTATCAATAAAGACAATTTGCAGTACAATAATTTAGCATTTTTATTATTATTATATTATTATTTTATTATAGAGTTTGAATGTAACATCTTCCCTATAATCTAGTTGGTTTTTTTTTTTTATGATCTAAGGCCCATTACAACAACTCACCATATTGACTAAGTGCCTCTTAGCATATTATAGTTTCTAAGATAGAGTGGTAGGTAGGGAAAATTTTAGGGGCTAATATTCACAAGTGGGCTAATTTTCCATGCTTTTTCCAAAAAAAAAAAGATTCATTAATTTCCATTTTTTCTAAAAATTATTTGCCCAAATTTTATATTATAAATTGTTTTACCTTAAAAATTGCAAAAATTTTATATAGAGACTATATAAAATTATTAGAAATTTGAATGCTTTTATAAAAAAAATTCCAAACATTTTACAAATTTCATATTATGTAAGTCTAATAAGATTGTCAAAATTTCTAAACTTTAAAAGAAATTCCCATCATTAAAATTTCCCTTAATAAGTATGAGGTGGATCCTATTTGGTTTTAAGGAAAATCTTGAATTAGAAACATCTACTAATAAAAAGATAGAAGATTTAATAGTGCATCAAGGAACAAAGTGCACTTCATAAATCATTCAAAAGATGTTGAATACTACTCCATCATTATCTAATGTATCCTTTCTTACTCTACTCCTAAAAATTACCGTTTAAAAATAATAATTCAAAAAAATGTATAATAATGTAATTTGAGTTCACTTTATTTTTCCAAGATTTAACACTCCTTCCATTTTTTAATTTCCTGAGTAATATAGACTAATACCAATGGACACGTGGACTTATATCGATGGGAGGTAGGGTATGGAGTTAAAGTTCTGCTTTTTATGCTTATTCTTTCATTTCAAGTCAATGATAGAGGAGTTATTAATGTCGTGGACAAGAGAGAATTTCATTTATTATGGGATATTATTATTTTTATGGTCTCTTATTTTATTACTTAAAAAGTATAGTTTAGAGATGATAATTTAAAAAAATGTATTAATAATGTAATTTGAATCCATTTTCTTTTTCCAAGATTTAACACTCCTCTTGTGAAATTAACATGAGTAATATAGACTAATACCAATGGACATGTGGACTTATATGGATGGGAGGTAGGATATGGAGTTAAAGTTCCTCTCTTTATGCTTATCCTTTCATTTAAAGTTAATGATAGAGGAGTTATTAAGGTGGTGGACAAGAGGGACTTTCATTTATTATGAGATTTTTTATTTTTATGGTCCTTTTCCTTATTACTTAAAAATTATAGTTTAAAAATGATAATTCAAAAAAATGTATCAATAATGTAATTTGAATCTACTTTCTTTTTTCAAGATTTAATACTCCTCCCATGAAATTAACTTGACTAATATAGACTAATATCAATGGACACGAGGACTTATATAAATGGGAGGTAGGATATGAAGTTAAAGTTCTTCTCTTCATGCTCATCCTTTCATTTCAAGTCAATGATAGAAGAGTTATTAAGATGGTGGACAAAAGGGAATTTCATTTATTATGGGATGCTTTTATTTCTATGGTCCCTTTCTTTATTACTTAAAAATTACTGTTTAAAAATGATAATTCAAAAAAATGTATCAATAATGTAATTTGAATCCACTTTCTTTTTCCAGGATTTAACACTCCTCCCATGAAATTAACATGAGTAATATAGACTAATACCAATGGACACATGGACTTATATGGATGGGAGGTAGGATATGGAGTTAAAGTTCCTCTCTTCATGCTCATCCTTTCATTTCAAGTCATTGATAGAGTTATTAAGGTGGTTGAAAAGAGGGACTTTCATTTATTATGGGTTGCTTTTATTTTTATGGTCCCTTTCCTTATTACTTTAGATTGCTCTACCTTGGAATTAATTCAAGATGGGGAAATCTTAGACATGGAAGGGTGGGTTAAATTATAGGGAGATCCCGAAGGTGAATATATATCAAGCTCATAACTATATAATGTGGGAGTTGGTTGATATTAGGCCACATATGAAGGTGTACGTGAATGGTCTTAGGCAAGCCTAGTGGGAGGTGATGAAGATGACCCTACATTAGAGTACCTAGCATGAAATGCAGGAGACAACTTGTAAGTGGAAGCATACTAAATGGATGAGACACATGGTAAAGATGATGGTTCAAATTCAGTCTTTGAGAGAACCAAAGAAGGGCATGAAAGATTATATGTACACCTAGAATGTAAAGTAATTTAGTAATGGCATAATAACCTATCTTAGAGGTAGTCAAGGTAAAAAATATAGAGAAGTTTTTAAGCACACACTTGAGAGATCAAAACATGGTTTCCCTTCAAGCAAAGTGACCAAATGCACAAATAAAAGTAGATAATAGGAATTCATCCAATACATAGTTGATTTTAACAAAAAAAAAAAAAAAAAGATAAAAAGACCCATGGGGTTCGAAACGTCGACAAACTGAACTGAGAACTGTGGATAATCCGGAAGAAAAGGCTACAAAAAAAAGCTTTCAAATTTAATATATAAATATATAATTATATATATATATATATATATAATTGATTTCGTTAACATATAATTGATTCGTTTAACATATTTTACAAGTTTTATTAATACTAAAATTACTACCATTTAACATATTTTACAATTTCTAATTAATTTTGAAACAATAAAGATGGTGATTTAATTATCATAATAAAATCTGTATTAAAAAAATTTGCCATATCAAACTTAGATTTTTAGCAGTTAGTGATCCATTTACTTCCTTCTTATTATAAAACAGTGGGATTAGAATGCAACCCATTTTTAATACAAACTTATCATTATTATCCATGTCGCACGACAATGTATATTGGAATGAGTTTTTGGTCAAACTCATATTAATTTGGGTTTGACTAAAAAAATTGCAATTTTTTTTTAGTATAACATAACACATTGAAATATATGATTTTTAAAAATAATTTAAGTTATTTATATTCAATTTGACTGGCTATCAAATTGAATATGTCATTGCCCTTTGCCTCTATTAATATGCTCATTACCTCTATTAATTAACCAAAAGTACATAGATCACATCAAAGTGTATGATGAGCATTTATGATACAATTTGTTTTGGCTGATAAAATTATTGCTAATGAGTATAATCATTTTATATTCCTATTTATAAAAATGGCTAATGATTAATATAATCTAATAAAAATATATATTATTTAAAACTACATATATAATTTATAATAATCATTTAAAATCGCATATGTAATTTAAAAAAATTTATTAATGAAATATGTGAGAGATATATTTTTATTTTTACATTATATTTTTAAGGGGTAGAGGTCACTTAGGTTTTTGAGTGAACTTAACCATATATGATAGATTTTACACTATTAATGAATGAATAGATATTAATCAAGCTTTTTTTCGTACTGAAAAAATGAATGAATGATATTCAAAATAATAAGATGTTTGTAATACGAATAAATATAAAATTTCCCATATTTATAAACCAAGGTATAATAGAAATTTATGATAAGACCTCTATACCTAAATCTAATAAAAAAAATTCATAACACCATATCCACAAATTATAAAAAATCAATTGTAAACTATTAATAATTATTTCTATGTTGCAATGCAAATAATGTTAATTTACAAAATTTAATAATACAATAATTACAATTTAAAATTAATCTAATTATAACATTTTTAAAATTTTAAATCTATATTTTTATTATTTTTCACATTAATTTAATTATATTTAAACTAAACCACCAAAATAATTACTATATATAACCCTGGTTATATATATAATTAATAAAAAAAATAAACCTTACAACGTTATTGCCTTCAGAAATTTTGAGTCTCTCCATCCTAAATGCAGCAACGCCACTCGTGTCTAGTGCTCAATCACTTCACGTTGAAAGCGCTTATAGGTATTCGATTTTCAACAATCCAAGAGGATACTTTGTTGACTATCACACAAATATTATTTGTATACTCCGACACGTCATCTCAAGTTGTCATTGTCGGTGTGAAGAATGTAATCTCATCTTTTATTATATATAATTTTCATTTCATTTCAACAATAATTTTAAAGTAAATTAAATTAAGATTCTCAACTAATATTATTGAATTTTTTATTATATATAAAATTATTATTTCATTTAAAAAATAGTTTTAAAGTAAATTAAATTCAGTTAGATACTTAGTTTGGGTGGTTGAATGTCACAAGGATATTTTAAATGAGTTACTCTTATCATATTAAATGAAATATTTTAATTAATATTGACGTAAGGTTAAATATATATTTAGGAAATTGTTAACAATAATTTTATTATTATTTTTTATTGAAAAAAATTAGCAAGTAATTATTTTTATTGAAATAGTTATTTATTTAAATTGAGTTACTCTTATATTTCATATTTAAATTCAAAATGTTTTAATAATATTGACGTAAATGCTTAAAGGTAAATATATATTTGGAAAAATGTAACAATAATTTATTATATTTTCTATGAAAAAATTAGAAGTAATATTTTGTTGAAATAGGTTTAAAATAATTCTATTCCTTTCTATCTATTTATTTAATTTATAGCATAAAAATATTTTATTTTAAAATTATCATTTTCTAAATTCATTTAAAAATTTAAATTATTTTTATAACGTTTCTTTTTTAAATTTAAATATTTTTTATAAATATTTTAAATTTGATATTTTAAAAATTAATAAAATTGAAAATATTTATGGGTTTTAAAAAAAGTATAAATTTTTATCTATAATGTTTTTTTTTACATATTTTACCTTTTTTTTTAATATATAATTTATTTATATTTTCTTATTTAATTATACTATTATTATATATATATAAATATATATATGCAAAGATTATAACAGTTCAGCTTAGTGTTTATTATTTTTTTGACCTCATTTTTACCAGATTTAATGGCCAAAAGAAAACCAAAAATACTTAGTACAAAATGCCAAAGTCTTCTATGGATCCAAAAAAAAGAAGACCAAATGGCCTAAAATATCCTTAAGATGTAAATTCAACCAACAATCATTAAGGAACACGAGGATGAGTCAGGGCTGGGTTGTCGAAAGTGATGCATGAGGAGTATGGATGCCTCAATTCACCATGAACATGGAATTCTACATGAACAATTCTTCCTTCCCAGTGTTCCAATCTCTTAGACATTATATGTTGGCTTCTTCAAATTGAGGTCAAGCAATCCTACATATTCCATTGATTCTACCGCAAATCATTCATGAAGTTGATGATCTCATTTCGATCGTCATGGTTGTTTTGTCCCAACTATTCTAGAAGTTGTGTGACATGCTAAATCTACAAGTCTAGAGCATTGAAAGGAGGAGGAAGGTCCACACATCCTGGAGAAGGGGTGTGTTTGATGGCAACCTCCTCTTCCAACTCCACTTCCATTTTTCCTTCACCACCCAACTTTGCAGTGTCCCCTCTGTTTTCAACACGATGCCCTCGAAGGCCAACCCCTCTCTCCACATGACCATATTATATGTGCATGCTCACACCAACCCCAACCACAGTGACCACTTCTAGACATTCACCAGCTCGCGCAATTCCAACCTCCACTCTAAACCTATAAGTGGTAAATCCTAGCAAGAACAATCAATTTTTCCCTCTGAATTGTCACCATAGAGAAATGTCACCCCTCTCCTCTTAATCCTCGTGGTCTCCTCCAAATTAGCCCATCATGACCCGGGGCGAGGGTGTCATGTCTGAGATTTTGAGAACTAGCCTGACAACCCAAATCATCTAAGCCATATGAATAGAATTGTGCTGACCACCCCTAACTTAGAATTCCTTCTAACTACTAGAAAACTAGAGCAAGGAGACACCCATGACATGGCTCTACAACAGCCACACTTGTGGCCCTACAACCACCACACTTGTGGCCCCATAGATGATTATCTCCAACTCTAGCCAAGGGGCTTGAGAATACCCAACAAAATATTGGAGAGCCCAGGACCACTCCCACGACTCAAGAATTTTCTCTCAAATTCCAATTACACCCACAATTAACCATGAAATCCCAAAGATCCTAATGACCATCCACCATAAATAAAAGCATTGAGGAGAAAACACCACTACAGGGCTCTACCCTTCTTTGAAATTAGAACAAAACATCATGAAAACTACCCGAGTAGTCAAGAAAGCTCCCCAGAGTGCCTACTGCAAAGTCCCAGATCCAAAATCCTCCTCCTGCAATCGCACTCAAGGCAGGACCCCTCTGCACAGAGCCCACCTAAAGGAAAAGCCAACTCCAACTTACTAACTCACTGGCATCCTAGACTTGGCATGTTTTCCTTCCAACATCTCTGCATGAATTTCCCAACCTGTAAACTAAAACCTTTGTCATTGCAAACCAAAAACGAAGAGGCACACATAGGTTAGCAACTTATGCAAACTCTTCACTATCTCCCCCACCTTCTCATATGCCCATACCTGAAACTACAAACTATAGTGCCACACTCGCCATCCTGTGCTTAAAACAATATCCTACAATCTCAAAGCTTTGTGGAGGTTCATATTGCATGTTTTCCATCTACCACTTGTGTTTCATTGTTATAACCGATAGGGCCTAGTCATGGCCGCCCTCCTCCATATAACCCCATGCCTCCACCCCCATTGGGGGGAGTTTTTATATATTTATTAATTAAAATGAAGTTTTGAAATATCGAGTTGAATCATTATTATTTTATTTTATATCATAAGATGAATATGTTTATATTTTTTATTTATTAAAAGTATTTATATTTATCATTGTGTCCAAAGGACCATTTTATAGCCTGATACTATTATTGATATTACAACCTAGCATGAAGGAAATGTGGTAAACATATTTCACTTTCACTCTCAACTATAAACAAAACATTTCTATATCCATGTGAAGAAACATAATATTTTGTGGTGCAAACTTCTTTTTGAGTGCAAAACTTGTAATGTTTTTTGATAAATCAGTGGTTGAAATGGATGTATATGTTTCATTGTTTAAATTGTATTTTTGATTGTATAAACCAATTCAATGCTTGAAAATCCTCTTAGCCACTTGGAGCTCCATTATCTTTCATTTAGAAATTACTCCCACTGAGCGTGCATGTCAATCTCAGTGGGACAGGACCCAAGTGGGGAGGATAAGAGCAACTCCTCCCTACCACCCTAGCTACACTCACTTTCCACTCTTATTATTTTTATTATGAACTAATTAAATTATTTTTCTTTCAAATTTTTTTAGGGCAGTGATTTTTTTGTTTTTCTTGGTAAGCTTAGTAGGACCTTTCATTTATTCATGATTAAAGCAGGTTACATCAACATAAACGTTTTGTGGCTTCAGTCTTCCCATTGGGAAACCAGGTCTATTGGCCATCGAAAAGCATTATAAGACATCCAAAATTTGAAGTGTTTGAGTCTATCAAATTTAGCCTTATTGGCCTTAATGTCTAAAGTCTATATCATACTTGTCAAACTAACTATATTACTACTAACCGACATAGACGACATCAAATTTTTTCAAATACTAAAAGAAAAAAATTTATTATTTAGTCCTCAGAGAACTCAACTGAGGCATGATTATTCACATTAGAACATGGAATCTCATAATAGTGAGGGCACTGGAGATGCCTCTCAATTCATCCCAAGCAAACATTTTGTTGCTGGATTTGAAATTGGACTAGCTAGAAGTCCTTCTGTAACTCCTGGAGTCCTGGATTAGTTTTGGTATATTAATTAGTGTACATAATAGCTCTGGCCATGATATTCTTCATCATCCAATAAAGATGAATAATCTATTTATATTGATTAACCCTTCCACGAGTGTGGACTGGATTTGAAACCAGCATCTTCCAATAGTCCTCTTGCATCTCCTGCTCTTATCATTGTTTGAGGTCGGCCTCCCAACTTGCTATCATATTTCTTACTTGTTCTAGAGTATAATTGATATATGTATACATGGCATCACTGATGTGCTAGGCTTGAGATTTCCGGCCAACCTTTTTGGGAGGTTGTGAGGAGGATTCCTCTCTCTTTACCTGTGATCCCTTTTTCGAATTCCTTCTACGACCTCCAACATCTGGTTCTCCTTTCACTGTGTTTTCCCAATCCATTTCTGACGCGGTCGACTAAACTACAAGGTAATCAATAAGCCAAAACAACAGGCAAGCAACCACCCACCACATAATGAATGGGTCGCCTCTCGTTTTAATGGAACCCACAATAACATTCAATAAAAAAATAGAGTATATGTAATGTTAACACCATCGTGTTTATAAATACAACTAAGCGGAGCATCCAGCCTCCCTTGGTGCTTCTCCTCCTTTACCTACACCGTATCCTTAATCATATTACTGAGAGAATAGATCCTAAAATGGGTCGTGGTTCTCCTGAGGGATAAACCCTTGGCTATTTCCTCAAGCTTCCTCCCAAATTAATAAAGAACATCAATTTTTGAAACCAAAATTACCAAAAGGCACGATGTAGTTGAAATCTGGTAAGGCTGAATATGGAAACTTCCATACCCTTTATACATTACATCCATCCCACAAAGATGTAGGAGGTTAAATTTTCCATGCATTCTCATACATTGAAGTAAAATACCATATAAGACTGAAACGGACTTAGAACTATCAGATTTGAGATAGAAGTTATTCCTTTCAACCTTCTCACCAGACGAACAGACAACATATAATTGAAATTTCATCCATCCATAGACAAAGACCGAAGACCTACAAAAATTATGCATATTTTTCAGGAAATCGATTCGAGGGATGGGGAGAAAGAAACATAACATACCTTATACCCTTTACCTTGGAGCCAATGTTGGTTGCTTCCCTCTGGATGAGCTTTCTTTCAGAGCTTACACCAGGAGAAGCACTCAGAGTATACCAACCTCACAACATTACAATAAGGTTCCTCAATATTGCATGGAGACTAAAACTAAGCTCCACCACCTGGAGTCTTCTCTCCAGGCACGAGTTTATCCCCTTACATCTGATTGAATGTGACCTTAGATCCTATCATACCTACCCCACTTTCCATGGGCCTGACATGGCCACCCCATCATATTAAACATAGTTTATTGCTTAATTGAGTTCATGAGTGGGATAGATGGCTGGATCGCACCGCGATCAGGGTTCGCATCTACTGACACCGCAGAGCACTGATCCACCTGCTGACTATGAGCAAGAATATGGGTCAATGGTTCTAGGTCTTTGGGCGGCTCGTTCGTCCATTTTTCTTCTAAGGTTGGCCCCATATGAGTGCATCCCTAGTTTCCAGAAAGTCAACAACTTTCTTTCCATTTCTAAGGACATGCGACTATATTATATATTCAAAACAAGGGATAGGGTTGCTTAAATCCTACACATTATGGGGTTTTCGCCAGCTTTGACTTAGATTTTCCCAATTAGCTCCCTAATTAAGCTTTTTAAGCATCTCTATAACCAGATTCGAGTCTCCTTCCACTACCAAATTTCTGAATCCCTTTCATCTAGCAATGAGGAGACGTTGCTTGATCACATTAAATTTGTCTTCCTTGTTACTTGCATATCCACAATCTGCTGCATACAGATATCTCGTATGGTGTGTGGAGTCTTGAAAGATTCCCCCAAAGGCTTCATCTACGAAGTTATTCTTAGAGGCCCCATTGAATTTTAATTTAAGAAATCCTGGAGGAGGAATTGAGAACTTAGAAGGAGAAGATTTAGGGGACACCCAAAACTTCCAAGATGCTAGAGCCAACATTTGTGGGGCCAGATTTAGAGCTGTAGGGATACCTGCTTCATGTGCCACCAATTTCCAATCTTAAGGATGTCATTTCTCAGCTAGGATTGTTTCACAGATATTCTGTATGATCCCTGCCCAAACTTCTGATTGAGGGAGGCTCTAGATTTTAAAAACCCGATAGTTCATTTCCTTCCAAAGAGCCTAGAGGAGAAATCCAAGGTTGATATTTAATGCTCTATTAAGGACAGGGCTTGAAAATATCCCATCTCACCACATCTCTAGGGTGGAATTTATGATAGTAATATCCCTATCCATATGTCCAGAAAGGTTTGCCATTCTTTGCTAAAATTGTTCCATGAAGGGGTAGTGATTTAACAGATGTTCCCCATCCTCAATATCAGACTCACACATATGACACTGCAGAGGTCCCTAGATTCGTCTTTTCTGAAGCTAGTCCCATGTGAGAATCCTTCATCAGCATACCAACCATGGAAAATAGGAGACTTTTGGTGAGTATTGTATTTTCCATATTTTCCTTCATATTGGGTCTCTGTATTCTTGGGGCTCTTCCATAGCTAGTTTATAGGCTTCTTTAATGGTAAACATGCCTTTGGTTGTATAGCCCCATTGCATAATGTTCGTGCCTTCTAGAGCTTCTAGTTTTATGAATTGAAGTTCTCGCCCTAAGACCGTCCATTGATCTAAATTAGGGGGATGAGGCCAATCTTGTCTCTCCTTCCATTGTCTCCAACCATTACTCGAAGGGTGCTTCCAGAACTATTCAACAGTAGGGCATTTTAGGCTATTTGTATACAGGAAAATATCTACAAGATTGGGTCAACTAAAGAGTTTGGTTCTCTGCTGCTAAGAATCTTGCTAGAAGAGAGAGTGTATTCCATCCTGTATTTCCCAGAAGGTGTGGGTTCTAGTAAGATCTCTATTGGTTGAAGCCAAATTCCATATTGAAGATCCTTTTCGATCTAGGTGAGTTCTTAAGATATTTTATGGCTCAGAGGGAATTTGGTATTTGCGAGTCCAAATAGTTTTCCATACATCTTGTCCTCCTTGTATCCATCTCCATCATATTTTGGCCCCCAAGAATTGATTTAAAGAATAAGGTTCCCGGAGCCCTAGTCCCCTTGCCAGCTTGGATTTGGTGATATTTTTCAAGGAGACTAGGGCCCATTTTTTTGCCTCCTAGGCTCCTCTCCACATTTTTTTTGAAAGTCTTTACTATTTTGGCACAAGAAGATTTGGGGGAAGCCAAACTAGACAATTGATAGATCAACATGGATTGAAGCACAACTTTTATAAGAACCACTCTACCAACGATATTCATGGTTCGAAAAGACCAAGTTTGGAGACGGGATTGGATGTGATCCAAGAGGTATTTCCAGGAAGACATTCTAAGAGAATTCAAGTCCAAGGAAATGCCCAAATATTTGGTTTGGAGGGATCCAATATGAAACCCTACAGTTCTACTGAGAAATGATTGTGTAGCAACTGGGGTATTGAAGAAGTAGATATTATAATTATCATTGTTGATCATAGTACCAGAGGCTTGCATGCATTCAAAGAGAACCAATTTAAGCATTCTAGCTTCCTAGAGGGTAACTTGGCAGAAAATCATGATATCATCCACGAATTTTTGATGGGTAAGAGGGAGGTCATTACCCTAGAGATGAATGCCACAAATAGAGCCTAAGAGGACTTCTGATTTAATATACTAGCCGAGGTCTTGCTCAACAAGGATGAAGAGGAAGGGGGATAAGGGATCTCACTGCCTTAGCCATCTGGAATGGTTAAAGGTTCGTGTCAAAGATCCAGTAAGAAGAATAGAGAAGACAGGGGTAGAGATAAGGGAGGACACCCAATCTATCTAATGAGAGTCAAATCCAAAGGCTCTCAAAACGTTGAGAAGGTAGGGCTAGCTAATACGGTCACAGGCTTTAGAAAGATCCAATTTAATAATCATGCCTTTAGATTTGAGGTGTCTAAGGGAATGTACCACTTCTTGAGAGGTAATGATCCCATCCAAGATCTGGAGACCTTGAACAAAACCAATTCGTTCAGGGGAGATGGGAGTTGGTTGTAAGGGTTTCAATCTCTTGACCATAATCGTGGAAATAATTTTATAAATTACATTGCGTAAGGCAATTAGCTGAAAACCTTGTGTTTCATCCGATTGCACTAATTTTGGGATTAAAGCTAGAAATATGGAGTCAAGAGAAAAATTTACCTGTTGGGATCGTCAAGATTCTTCCACAACCTCAAGGATGTTCGGTCCCATAAAGTGCTAAGTTGCTTGGAAAAATTCTGTAATGAAACCATCAAGGCCGAGTGCTTTATTAAGAGCCATCTCCTTAACCACTTCCTCGACTTAGCCCAATGTAATAGTCCTCATTAGAGCCATGTTTTTGTCTCAAATTACAAGATGAGGAATATGTCGTGCGATGCATTGGATGGCATCCGATCTATCCTGATCTAGTTCAAAGAGAAGGGTGTGGAAATGGTCTATCAGGAGATTCTCCATTTCCTCATGATGAACCAGTTGATTCTTTGTTGAGTCCTTCAAAGAGAATATTCTATTATATTTGAGATGTTGGATCATAGCTTTGTGGAAGAAACAAGTGTTTCCCTCCCCTTCCCTGAGCCACTGGATATTGGATTTTTGCTTCTAGAGAAATTCCTCTTATTTTCTTTGTTCTTCAATTTGAGTTATGGTTCAACCCTTCTCTAGAGCAAGAGCTCATGTTCTACCTACTGTGATTATTCTTTGTTGTACATCGTTCATGCACTCCTATAGCTATAGTTTCTATTTCATAATATTCCCAAACTCCATTTTGTTCCAACTTTTTATTTTCTTTTTCAACTCCTTATACTAATTGGAAAGTGTGCATATGGTTTTTGCCTTGGGCTGAGCAAGATTTCCACTAGCTTTCAAGTTTACTTAGGAAGGAAGGGTCCTGAAGCCAGAAGGCCTTGAACCAAAAGGGCTGGTTTCTGGGGGATAAATTGAGTCCATTTATAGCTATATTGGTTAGTGATCCGATTCCAAGTAGGGAAGGATTGAAGCTTCAAAAAACATGTCTCTACTTATAAGCCCCTCTATCCGCCTCTTCAATTATTCTATGTATATATGCCATTGATGGTAAGGATGTCTACAAGTTTCAGATATGAGATTAGATCCCTGAAATCCTCCATGTCTTGATCTTGGTGCCTGATCCCTCCTCTTTTTTCCTCCAAGTATGTGATGAGATTAAAATCCCCCCCAATGATCTATAGTTCATCCATGCAAATAACTCAGAATTTCTTAAGATTTTGGATGAAGGAAACCTTTTCTCCTTGGAATGTGAGGCCCATAGACATTTGAGAGCATCGCCTAGTCTCAAGTTCCTATATGACGGAAGCGGCCAAATATAATATGAGGCATACTCACCCAATTGTCAAAAATAATTTCAGAAGAATTGACAAGGATTGCAAGACTGTCTGCACTCCCTCTTTCATATTCTACCATCACTTCATACCCTAATAAGGTATCTCTAATCATTACCATCAATATTTCCTCTGACACCTTTGTTTCTTGAAGAAATAAGATACTAGGTTTATCTTTCTTTAATATTTCCTTCAGATACCACTGTTGTCCTTAGCTATTGAGACCTCTTACATTCTAGGAGAGCACTATGATTGAGAGGGCTTGTTAAGTTTGTGGAATATCATTGACAACGATACCGCCCTACTTGAGCTCATGAGCTAATCACCTATAATCTGAATGGATTCTTGTAGGCTCTTTCTACCTAGTTTCCCCTCCCTTTACCCTATCCTTCGTGATCTTGAGTACTCCCTATTTGCGAATCATGGGGGTCAGGCAGTTCTAGTAGTTTTTGGGCTTGTTTGGCTTGATATTATTGGAATGTCTCTTAGTATATCTTTTTTTGTTCCTCAGAGATGAATTGCTCATCTAGGTTGTGCCATTTGTTCATCAATCTCTTGAGGAGTTTCTCTTCCATGCTCAAGCCTTCCTTTGTACCATCAATATCCATGTTATTGTTATCCATCATTAGCTCGGTTCCTTCCTTTTCCATTGGCTCTTATTGTGCCTTCCTCTTTGCCTTAGGGTTTGTTTTAGAGATTACGCTCGACTTTGATTCTTTTCCTTTAACCGCTTCTTTGAAACATTTCCCCATCTCTTGTAGTACCCTGAATTTGTTATGATTGTTAGGGTTTTTCCTCTACTGAGTATCTTGACTTTCCTATGGGGTTTTTATGGGCCACTTCTTGTTAGAAACCTCTTGAAAGCCTTTGTTTTCTTCTTGTGATGACACTTCCTCTTTTAGTCTTGTTGCTTCCACTACCTCCATCTTATTAAGAGGGCATGCTTTATATAGATGTCCATATTCATGGCATCATCTACAATGGAATGAAATATGCTCATAATCTAGCAGTTGTTACCACACTTCCTTTTGGTAGTCAAGTTCGACTGTTTTTGGTAGTGGTTCTGTGATATTCATATAGACACAGATTCAGGCATAGGATGTATATCTTCCTCTCCTAGTAGAGTCTGCCACTTTAACAAATTTGCGAATGGAGTTTCCTATCCTTTACAAAATGTTTGGATCCCAGAAGTCCATTTGTAGGGCAAAGAGGCGTACCGTAACTGGAGACACCATAAATTTTTCTTGGTCGTAGTTGTAACATTCCTCCCATAAGCACATAAAAAGTCTGACGTTATAGTATAAGTATGACCTATTCTAAAAAAATCTCTCTTTATCCTCCAGACTCATAAAAATGACTATAAAAAAGCCTCGAGCTCCCAATTTTAGATCAATTTGGCCCTCTGGTTGCCTTTCAGCTAGATCCACTTGAGTAAATATTTTTCCAAGGGCCAAATACCAATAAACTTGCACATCAATGCATGATCCTTCATATATTTCCTGTAATTATTGAGTTTGTTGGCTAGGAAAACGAATCTTAGCTTCTTTGTAGCTCACGAAAGGAATTGCCCTCTGAGGTGATTTTTCCATGAGCTCCCAAGGCTAGTTCTACATTAGGGCTAGCGTTGTGACAACATGAAGTGTTTGAGATGACTTTGCCTTTGAATTTTCCGGCTGCCATGTTTTTGTAGGAGGGGATATCTCCCCTCCCAGTGGGAGATCTCATGCTTTGTATCAATATCTTTTAGTTCAATGGAGGATCTTCAGATCTTGTTGTTGGGCCGTGAATACGACCACCTTTTTAACACTTATTTCATCCATTTTTACTTTTCTTTATCATGTTATTAATCACGGTTTATCATATAATTCTATTTTAGAATGATTTATGCTCTTATGAATGAATATTATTTATCCTCCTTTATTTATAATAAATTTATGATTATGAATGATTTTATAAATGATAGTTTCAATAAATTATTTGTAACATTATTCACCATTTTTAACCTCCAAGATAATTTCTAGATTGAAGATTTGACCATTAAATGTGCCAACTCAGAAATTCACTGGAATAATAAGTGACAATTTTACGGTTGAGATTCTGAGCAAATGAAGACGAGTTTAGAAAATCTGGAACATGGGTTTTGTCTAGAACGGACCCAATTAACTTCGAGAGAGAATGGTTTGCCCAAATTCAGCTTGTACTGAGAGAAACACAGGGTTCTTTAAGCATGATTTTCTCAAATTTGTTGTTGCGACCGTCCTCTAAATCTCAGCTGCAAAGCCAAATTCGCCTTGCTCTTGTTGAAAGATAGATGGAAATATATTTTCTTGTTGATCAATTAGTTGGAAACAATCCAATTTTTTAATAGAAATCATGTTGTAATTATCTTTGTTGTAACTTCTCTCTGATCTCTCTATTTAAATGAAAACAGAGATCAGAGATGAGGATGGAAAAATGGTGGAGAACTGAGGATGAATTAGAGATTCAGAATTGAGGATGGCAGGGAGAATGGATAATGGCTGAGAGATGGAGAGATTTCTTGTTGTAATCCACTGTAACTCTGCTTTGATATTTTAATATAAATCTAGTTTCCATTCCATCGTTGATCCTAAAGTAACCTAACAGCATCCGCTAGTGGCTAAGGGCCGAGCCTCTTGTGGAGTACGCTGCTGCTGTATATTATCTTCTTTGGTTTATGAATGGTTTTCTCATCAGTGTGATTCGGTAATCTGATATGTTTTGTTATTTTACATCACGGTTCTGTTATATTCGATTCATGTTCAACTAAGTAATATCGTTCTCAATGCCAGGAATGTCGTATTGATTCATCTTGACTTGGTAACGCATTACTATTCTTTCAATCATTGATATAACATTGTTGATCCTTACAAAATGTATTATTGTTCAATTATAGTGTATCCGTGTTGTAACATTTATTAATTGGTATTACTGAATTTATCTTAGAGATTATATTGCCTTGCGATTGTTGGATCTATTGATGTTGCTGTTCCATTATAATATACAATCGTATTCTTTATAACTAAGACTGATAAGTGGATTACCAAGATCAGATTACCATTAAGATGTGTCGTGTGTATATATGGTTTTCAAGCACTGTTCTATAATTCATCCTTAATCAGTGCTGTTCCATTTTGGTGTGTTGTTCAATCCTTCCTTAAGAGTGAAGGATTTCCATTTGATTCCTGTAGGTCACGATTAGTGCATTTGACCTTATAAGACTAAGGTGTTACTACTTGCTAGACTTAGTTGTTGTTACAGTTTCTTGTTTACTGTTCCATTTCAGGTTTTCAGTTCCATTTCTTAATTGTTGTTCCGTTTTCTGTTATTTGCGTTATTGATTGCTTTGGTGTGAAAAACGATCTAAAGCTATAGTGGGCATTGACATTTGCTGTCTAGTCCCTAGATTGATGATCTGTTCCTTGATTACTTTTGGTTACATCAATTTCCAAAGGGATGAGTTATTGTTACTGGACCCTTGACTCATACATTGCTTATTTTTCCAAATGAATGATTTAGGCTTCAAGGTATTTTGCTATACGTAGATTTTCTTTCAAGCGTTCATTTACTTTTGGATTTTAAGCACTATACTACAAAACATTACTCTTGAGTAAATAACTGTCTCAGACTGAGTACACTCTTGAAATAAAAAGTTGTCCCTGGGTTGAAAATTAATGTGAGGCAATTAGGAGTTAAAGAGACACCTTTTTATCGCCCGACATTTTGGCGCCATTGCCAGGGAGAGTGTAGCCATTTTTAAAGAGTAGTGTGCATCTGATGAGTGCCTATTAGGAAGGAATTGGGTATTAAAAACGGAAGGTAAAAGCCCTGCTCCCCCGCCCACTTTCCAACAGAATTGTTAAAGAACTTAGGGTAGAAATAGATGTTTAAATTTTTGTGTGAATGAAAAAAAAAATATAGAAATTTTGAAATACAAATCTCATGATTTCGCTTAAGTGGTGATGTAAGCACCACCCATTTCACTAACTGATTGACAGGAACATTTGAAGAAGGAGCCTCGAAGAAACACATGAAGAACATCTTCTATTATGGTAAGAAATGGCTCGCATTTCTACTTTTGAATTTCCTATCAAAGATCTAGGAGGAGAGACACAAATGCACATAATTACCCCATCTTCTTTACCAAATTTTCATGGTTTAGCAAATGAAGATCCAGATACATTCTTATTTGAGTTTGAAATACTTTGTAGAGGATATGATTATTACACTAACGATCAAAGGTTGAAAATGTTTCCTCTTACTCTAAAAGGAGCAGCTCTCTGATGGTTCATGAGCCTAGGTGGGAATTGCATCCAAACATGGGAGGACATGAAGAACATATTCTTGAAGAAGTACCAAGACTATTGC
>APFE030475492.1:79883-153637 GCA_000404065.3 Pinus taeda | reverse complement strand
ATGCATAAATGGATCCAACACCTTGAAAATCCTCTTGGCCTCTTCGATTGTGTAGACAACTCAGTTTAAACTTGCAATTACAACAATTTTTACTCGATTTGATATAAAATTGAATATATATGTATATATACTTGAAAATGGACCAAAATTTAAAATAGTGAGACTATGTGAAACTTTGTAAACATAAATTTTTATTTTTTCAATTGTGTTATATAATATATACATAGTTTTTTTGTCTTTTTGAGTTGATATTAAAATATTTTACTTAGCATGAGTATTGAAATATTTGATCTATTATCCACACTCAGTTTTCATATCACTAAGAATTGAATGAATTATACATCTCACTCTTAAATTATTTTTAGGAGCTAATTGATTATTTTCACTTTCAATTCTTTTGGGGAGCATTGATGTCATATACCCCCCTACTATCACATAATGTTTTTTTACTTGTTTAATCTATGGCAAGATTTCTTGTTTTGTATGTTAATACAATGTTACATCGTTACATAGTTACAATGAAAATTTTGTTTAACAATGTTATAAGGGCCAACAGTCAGAAAACCTTCCCAGTAGTAGAATTGTCACTCACATTTAACTTTCTGGTAGTAGGACTATCACTCACATTTAACTTCATAGTACCATCATCACTGTGCATTAGTACCCCACCAGCTGCTGGATTCACCTGCACTTTCCACCTGGCTTGTTATTTATTTCCTGCTCTGTCATGGTGGTGTGGCAAGGGCAGGGGTACCATTGACTATTGTGCACCTCGGGCTCCTCCAGCCATCAACGACAATGGTTTTGGATGGCGGATCCAAGGGCCAAGCATTGATCTAAGGGTTTCGCATTTGTTTACTTTGGTGGTATGGTTCATTCAGTCCATTATGCCTTGGCGCTTGTCCCAGCTCCACTCCGCCTTCTGCCACGCCAAACCTATGTGTAATGTTGTGTTTACAACCCAAGGTTCAAGTGCAGAGTCTGGTGTGCTCAACCAGGAAATTTATGCAATCCTATAAGTGCCAAACGTGTTTTATTTTGATCCTGTCTCTATTCTTTTTTTATTTGCAATACTTCGTTCATAACAGTAACAATCTTTCTTTTTTTGTGTTTTCCGAATGGAAGAGGAATGGGCCCAGTGGAAGAATGCTGGTTTGCATTATGGGATGGTCAAGGCTACTCAGATTGCCTACCTCCAACGTGGACTACCGGGTAAGCATCAAGGGTTTTGGTTTGGGTTTTTCTTTGGAAAGTTCAATGTATACAAGTTTGCTGCCTCAAGGGTTTATAGATCGTCCCCCTTTTTTTATGGTTTCAATTACAGTGATGGTTCCCAATGTGCCCGGAACAGAATTCCTTAGTGGCCTTTCTTCGATGTTATAGGGGGTTTTGAGGCCGCAGGCTATCCTGGCCTGAGGCTTGGCCATATTGACACATGTTCAGGCTTAGGTCGTCTTGGACTAGATCTATTGTAATTATGGGAACAAACTATCTGAGTTCGTTTGTAAATTGCTATAAGTTATCTGAGGTTGATCCCTTGTAAATTATTCTGGTTTGTTAGTTGAGTCTTCGTTTTACCAGTTTAAATGATTCCTTGTGTCTGGACTAAGTGTTTTTTTTTTTGAAGTTAAAATTCCACTCGGCAAAAGACGAGTCCATAAGGATTTCTGGCATGAATTTGGGACTCAATTTCTGGGTTTGTGTAAATTTTCAAAAGATAAATAGTCAAATTTTTTTGTTTTACGCGATAGCTCTGAGACACTTCTATTGTATTATGGTTTCGCACTTATGTTTATCTTGAGGTGCAGAGTTCTATTTACTCATGTTCTATATTGAAAGCAATAATTTCTGAATTATCTAAATGGCACCGAAATTTTCCGTTTAGAAACTCGTTTGTTCATATAATCACCTAGATATTTCTTTTATAGTGACATTCTTTCGGTTTACCTCAGTGATGCGACGAGTCACCCTCTATCTACCTGTAGGTTGAAATGTTTCAGTGATCGCCAAACCCTCTTAGGGTTTCTTCCTATACTAATGGGGAAGTGGTCCTCTAGAGGGCTCAGGCTTCCTTGCCTGCACACCACCGTTGTGGTGGCATGATCTTCAACATTTTAACTTATCTCAATTAGCTGCCTATCCTAGTTTTGATTAATATGTAAAGAAAACCCTGTGATGAACCTAGGGTTTGAGAACCCGACTCAAACTCGCATTCGTTTCCAGGTTTTACTATTTCCTTTCTTAAAGAACATTGCAGCTCCCTTTTCGTTTTAAACATGAAATTTTATAAAAGTTAAGATGCTACTTGCCCTATTTTCATTTTCAAGGCGTTAGTTGCCTACACACTATTATTTCGGTATTATCAAATGTGCTCTTTTCTTTTCTGTTTGACAAAGTTGTTTTGTTAAAAGTTTAACTTCCATTTTATTGTTGTATTCACACTCTTTATTGGACTAATACCGCAGACTTAAACTCCTGCTCCTAAATTTTGTTTTCAAGATTACTTCTACCCAACAAATATTCCCTAATAATATTGCCTTGCATTAACAAATAAGAAAGAGAACGTATTTTCATCTTACAATCCCATGCTAACCACAGAAAAATAATCCATAGCTCTACTTCTCATTTCTGAACAGTTCATAGAAAGATTATCTAACATATTATCCGGGTGATTTGCTTTACTTACCTGGTCTTCCAAGCGATAAAGGACTCCTCAGAGATTCACTTGGGTACTCTATTGTTTCTCGACCACCCAACCATGAGATTCATCTTTCAGGACCATAATCTTCCCCCCTAGCTGTCTTGCAAGACCACTATCCTCAGCAAGAATGCTTGCACTTTGTGCTTGGCTATCTGGTCCTCACTAGACTTAGCCTTTTTTTTTTCCTTTGCCTGTCCCTACAATGCAAATTTTTTCCTCTCCCCTCCTCCTTTTCTCTGGAAGCCCTTCCAGTTAGGGGAGGTAGTTAGGGTTGCAGTCTCAACAACCGTCTTTTCCCCAACTGCCTCCTCAAGAAGTTGCCAGTACTTCCAAGAAAACCTTTCTTATTTTTGTAAAAGAAAATAATAAAAAGATCCTTAAATCCAAACAACTAATAGTGTCATATTCAGTTTTTTCTTTTACCATAGTAAAATTAAATATTTACATTTTCCCGGGGCATCACATCTCCCCCTCCTAAAATTGGACATCGTCCCAATGTTATTTTACCATGAACAGTCCTGGGTAAGCTTGTTTTATGAGCTCTTCATCTTCCCAAGTGGCCTCATCAGGCCCAAAGTGCTTCCACTGCACTTTAACTTGGGTAATAGCCCGCTTCTGCAGCATTACTTCTCTCTGGTCGAGGATGTTCAGCGGTTCGACCAAGATTTCTCTTTCCAGTTCGACCTGCAATAGACAACATCCTAAATCAATTTTCTTTTAAAAGAACAACACTTAGACCGAGTTAACAGAGATAATTCTCACATGTATATCCTACCATATGATTACATGTTTAAGATCATAAACATATTTTTTCAACACAGAAACATGGAAGACATTGTGGACTCGTATGTGACTTGGCAAGGCGAGCTGCTAAGCCACTGACCCAATTCTTGCTAAGACTTGGAATGGTCCAAAATATCGAGGTGCCAACTTAGTGCAACCGTTCCATTGTAGTGTACTCTTTTTTGCTCATATTCTTACATACACATGGTCACCAACTTGGTACTCCTTAAATTTTCTTTTCTAGTAAGAAAAGTTCTTTTGCCTATCCTGAGCTGCTTTTAAATTGGACGGACCTTCTTAACCATTTCCTCCATCTCCTTAAGCATTTCAGGACCTAACATCAATTTGTCTTTTGGTCTACCCTAGCTTGAGGGTGTGCGACATTTCCGCCCATACAGTACTTCAAATGGGCTCATTTGCAGTGATGTATGATAGCCATTATTATACGCAAACTCGACCAAGTGCAGGTAATCTTCCCACTTGGTTGGCTGCTGCATTACATATGCCCTCAACATGTCTTCCACCACCTAGTTCACCCATTCCGTTTGTCCATCAGTCTGGGGGTGATATGTTGTGATGAAATTCAGCTGAGTCCCTAATTCTGCAAACAATGTTTTTTAAAAGACCAATGTAAATTTTACATCACGGTCTGAAATTATTGTTTTTGGTAACCCATGCAACTTAAATATGTTCTACATAAAAATATAGGCGATCTGTATAGCTCTATAAGTAGACTGCACATGTATAAAATGCGCCGATTTACTTAGTTTTTCTACCACCACCATGATGGAGTCGTTATTTTTCCTTGTCTTGGGAAAACCTGTTATGAAGTCCATAGAAATAGTGTCCCACTTCCATTCCGAAATGGGTAATGGTTGTAATAACCCCGCAGGGTGTTGATGTTTTGCTTTAATTTATTGACACTCTAAACAACGGGCCAAGTACTCAGCCACATCTCTCTTCATACCCAGCCAATAATATTCTTTCCGGAGTACAGTGATCATTTTTTGATATCCTGGATGTCCAACATAGTGACTTTTATGAAATTCATCCAAAATCAAGTTTTTAATGCTGTTTTGATATACAACTTTTGCTTGTAATACAACATTCCAGTAACATTCACTATATAACCCTGCTAATTTTCTTTGCTGGTTGACTACTGTACTTGCTGTTTTATTTGCTGATATATAGTATCTTATTCTACTACTTTTTTAATCATCTCTTCGAAGGGGCTTTTCCATTCGCTACAGGAAATTTCATATAAGAATTGTAATTTTTGACTTAGAGCATCTGCCACCTGATTCTCTTTCCCCTTCAAATGTTTGATATCGAAATCAAAGCCGCTTAGGAAATCCACCCACCATGCTTGCCTAGCATTTAAAGTGGGCTGGCTAAAATAATTGGTCAGACTATGGTGGTTTGTCAATAGTAAAAATTTCGTTCCCATAAGATAATGTCGCCACATTTTCAAAGAGCGAATGATGGCTGCCAACTCTAAATCATAAGTGGAATATTTATGTTCATGTTCTTTTAGTTTCCTTGACTCATAAGCAATTACCCTCCCTTCTTGCATCAACACGCCTCCTACACCTTCTTTGCTTGTATCAGTGCACACCACATAGTCCTTACTAGGATCAGCTATGCTTAAAATGGGCGCGGTGGTGAGCAGATGCTTAAGCTGCTCAAAACTCTTTTGGCATTCTGGGGTCCACCTAAAAATTCTTCCCTTTTTCTGTAAGGAAGTGATCGGATAAGCTACTCTTGAAAAAACCTCTACGAACCATCTGTAATAGCTTGCTAAACCCATGAAGGATCTAATGTTTACCACATCCTTAGGTACCAGCCATTCCATTGTGGTCCTTATCTTTTCAGGGTCCACCGTGATTCCCTCTTTGGTGATTATATGCCACAAATATTTTATTTGTTCCTTAAAGAAATCGCATTTGCTGAATTTGGCATATAACCGATGTTCTCGGAGGGTTTGCAGTACCAATCTGAGGTGTTCCCTGTGCTCTTCCATAGTTCGGGAATATATTAATATATCATCAATAAAAATCAGCACAAACCTGTCCAAATACAAATGAAATATGTTGTTCATTAAACACATGAAAGTTGCGGGCACATTAGTTAACCCGAAAGGGTAACACCACAAACTCATAATGTCCATGTCTTGTTCTAAAAGCAGTCTTAGCTACATCTTCCTCTTTAATTATGATTTGGTGATACCCTGATCACAAATCAATCTTGGAGAATACCATTGCTCCTTTTACTTGATCAAAAAGCTCATCAATTTGGGGTAAAGGATACTTATTCTTGATTGTCAATTTATTCAACTGATGATAATCCACACACATACGAAGGGTCCCGTCCTTTTTCTTAACGAACAATATTGGGGCTCCCCAAGGTGACACACTGGGGCGAATATAGTTTTTGTCTAACAGCTCCTGTAACTACATTTTGAGCTCTGTCAATTCTGGTGTGCTCATTCAGTAAGGTGCTCAGGATACTGGGGCCGCCCCAGGCACCAATTCGATGGTAAAGTCTATATCGCATTTGGGTGGTAGCCTAGGAATCTCTTCCAGAAACACATCAGCAAATTCTTGTATCACGAGAATGTTTTCCAAGGTGGTTGTTTTGTCTTTTGAGTTAGCATAGCTCACTTGGATGGCATAAATCTGACATCCCTTCCTAATGCACTTTGCTAACTGAGAGGTGGTTATTGGCCGAACCTGCACTGGCTGCTTAATCCCTTGCATCCCTTGCCTTGCTCCAATCTCATCTTTGTAATAAATAGTCTTTGTCTTACAGTTGAATATTGACCAGTGTTTTTCTAACCAGTCCACACCGATTAGAACATCATATGACCCAGGGGGAAGCACATTTAAATATACCATCACTGGCTATCTTGCTATCTTTAAAGGATAGTTATTGACTTTTGCAAGCACTCGTCTCTTAGCCCCTGTGGCCAACTATACTAACCAAGGGTTCTTGAATTTAACAGGTTGCAATCTACAATGTTATACAACCTTAGGACTAATGTAACTTAATGTGGCTCCAAGATCAATCAAAACAGTTACAGTAAGGTCTGAAATTTTACCTTCGAATTCCACCATGGTCGGCTAGTACTCCACCTGGAAATCTTCCAAGGTAGCATTAATCCGTGGTAAACTACGTCCTATATCGCCAGCTGTTGATGCTTCATGGATCTGGGAAACTTGTTCAGTCCCTTTCCGTTGAGGACAATTTTTAACTTAGTGAGGCCCACCACAACCCCAACACTGTACTAGAGGCCTTGTTGCCCCTTCGCTGTCTAACTTTACAAATTGTTCGCTGATTCGAGACTCACTGGTTGGCTTGGACCTGAGTGAATTTTTCTATATATTTATGTTGTTTTGTCCCTTGCCAAAACCCTTGTTACCACTACCACGATTCCCTTTATTGTTTCCAGCCAACTTATTACTTTTCTTATCGTTTCATCTTTTACTTGAAATTTCTCCCTTCTGTTTGCTTTTCTGGTAACAAGTTCTGGCTTTACGTATTACTTCATCCATTGTCTTTGGATTGTCAAACTCAATCCTTTCTTGCATATTAAGGGGTAAACTACTAACGAACCTCTGCACTTTGGCTTTTTCCTCTCTAATATAAGGCACATAACGAAGCAATGAAGTAAAACGAGTGATAAATTCATCCATGGTTTGCTATCCTAATCGCAAGTCATGGAATTCTCTTGCCTTTTCATTATAAAAATGCTCGGTCAGGTATATTTCCTTGAAGTACCTTTGAAATTTCTCCCAGGTTATGTTCTTTTCGCTTACTCCTCTTACAATCTTAACTTTTTCCCACCACAGGGTGGCTTTTCCCTGTAATTGGAAGATGGCCAACCATACCTTGAGGTTGTAATCGTACTCATATAGCTGGAAATATTTGTTCATATTAATCAACCATGCCTTAGTTGCTTCCTCCTGTTCCCCATCAAAGTATGGTAGTTTGATCTTACGGAATTCCCCTTGCAACTCTATCCGTTGCCTTTTTTATGTTTGTTGTTCAAAAGAATTATCAGATCGTTCCTCCTCACTTCCTTCTGACTCTTCAGCTTCTGTGTGGTGATTCTACTTTTCTAACATTCTTTGCTGCTCGGCACTGGGATTCACTGGCTATTGATTCTGTTTATCGGATAAGCTTTTTATAATCCTTTCCTGTTCCATAGTTAACCTTGCATTGTCCTCCCATAATTGGGTCATTTCATTTTTCAACTCTTGTATTGTCTCGAGTATTGCCAGATTCGTATTGCGAGCCTCCTCACCAAGCTAAACCCATAACTCGGGGTTGTTCTCAGGACTAGTTGTAGGTCCCTGACCCACCACAAGCCTACATGATGCACTATCTGTTATTCTCATGCTGTCAATCCTCTGTTCCTGTACTTAGCATAAGAAAAGTGTCAGGAAACAAAAAAAACAAAAGGTCAGTCCATTATCTGTTCTTTCTTGAACTGCTCAACAGAGATGGAAATAAATTGTATATACTCTATCTGTCTATCAGTTTTCAGTTTTTAGTTCCCCAAAGGCCACAATTTTGGTAACTTGGCTCTGATACCACTTGTCATATACCCCCCTACTATCACATAATTTTTTTTTACTTGTTTAATCTATGGAAAGATTTCTCGTTTTGTATGTTAATACAGTGTTACATTGTTACATAGTTACAATGAAATTTTCGATTAACAATGTTACAAGGGTCCACAGTCGGAAAACCTTCCCGGTAGTAGAAATATCACTCGCATTTAACTTTCCGGTAGTAGGATTGTCGTTCACACTTAACTTCATAGTACCATCGTCACTATGCGTTAGTACCCCACCAGCTGCCGAATTCACCTGCACTTTCCACCTGGCTTGTTATTTATTTCTCACTTTGTCATGGTGGCATGGCAAGGGCAGGAGTACCATCGCCTATTGTGCACCTCGAGCTCCTCCAACCATCAACAAAATTGGTTTCAGATGGCAGATCTAAGGGCCGAGCGTTGATCTTAGGGTTTCACATTCGTTTACTCTGGTGGTATGGTTCATTCAGTCCATTATGCCTTGGCACTCTTCCCCGCTCTGCTCCACCTTCTGCCGCACCAAACCTATGTGTAATGCTGTGTTTACAACCCAAGGTTCGAGTGCAGAGTCTGGTCTTCTCAAATTCCAGGAAATTTATGCAGGCCTGTAAGTGCCCAACGTGTTTTATTTTGATCCTGTCTCTGTTCTTTTTTTATTTGCAATACTTCGTTCATAACAGTAACAATCTTTTTTTTTTGTGTTTTCTGAATGGAAGAGGAATGGGTGTAGCCAAAGAATGCTGGTTTGCATTATGAGATGGTCGAGGCTACTTAGACTGCCTACCTCCAACATGGACTACCGGGTAAGCATCAAGGGTTCTGGTTCGAGTTTGTCTTTGGAAAGTTCAATGTATACAAGTTTGCTGTCTCAAGGGTTTATAGACCATTCCCTTTTTTTATGGTTTTAGTTACAGTGATGGTTCCCAATGTGCGTGGAACTGAATTTCTCTGCAGCCTTTCTTCGATGTTATAGGGGGTTTTGAGGCCGCAGGCTATCCTGGCCTGAGGCTTGGCCATATGGACACATGTTCAGGCTTAGGTCGCCTTGGACTAGATCTATTGTAATTATGTGAACAAACTCTCTGACTCCATTTGTAAATTTCTATAAGTTATCCAGGGTCGAGCCCCTATAAATTATTATGGTTTGTTAGTTGAGTCTTCGTTTTACCAGTTTAAATGAATCCTTGTGTCTGGACTAAGTGCTTTTTTTACGTTAAAATTCCACTCTGCAAAAGCTGAGTCCATAAGGATTTTTGGCATGAATTTGGGACTCAATTTCTGGGTTTGTGTAAATTTTCAGATGATAAACAGTTGATTTTTTTTTTTACGCGACAACTCTGAGACACTTCTGTTGTATTATGGTTTCGCACTTGTGTTTATCTTGAGGTGCAGAGTTCTATTTATTCATGTTCTATATTGAAGCAGTAAGTTCTGAATTATCTAAATGACACCGAAATTTTCCATTTAGAAAGTTTGTACATATAATCACTTGGATATTTCTTTTATAGTGACATTCTTTCAGTTTACCTCAGTGCTGCGACGAGTCACTCTCTGTCTGCCTGTAGGTTGAAATGTTTCACTGATCACCAAACCCTCTCAGGGTTTCTTCCTATACTAATAAGGAAGGGGTCCTCTAGAGGGCTCGAGCTTCCTTACCTGCACACCACCATTGTGGTGGCATGATCTTTAGCATTTTAACTTATCTCAATTAGCTGCCTATCCTAGTTTTGATTAATATGTAAAGAAAACCCTGTTATGAACCTAGGGTTTGAGAACCCAACTCAAACTCACATTCGTGTCCAGGTTTTATTATTTCCTTTCTTAAAGAGAATTACAGCTCCCTTTTCGTTTTAAACATGAAATTTTATAAAAGTTAAGATGCTACTTGCCCTATTTTCATTTTCGAGGCATTAGCTTCCTACACACTATTATTTTTCTATTATCAAATGTGCTCTTTTCTTTTCTGTTTGACAAAGCTATTTTGTTAAAAGTTTAACTTCCATTTTATTGTTGTATTCACACTCTTTATTGGACTAATATTGCAGACTTAAACTCCTGCTCCTAAATTTCGTTTTCAAGATTACTTCTACCCAACAAATATTCTCTAATAATCTTTCCTTGCATTAAAAGATAAGAAAGAGAACATATTTTCCTCTTACAATCCCTTGCTAACCACAGAAAAATAAACTGTAGCTCTACTTCTCATTTATGAAGAGTTCATAGAAAGATTATCTAATAGATTATTTGGGTGATTTGCTTTACTTACCTGGTCTTCCAAGTAGTAAAGGACTCCTCAGAGATTCACCTAGGTACTCTGTTGTTTCTCGACCACCCAACCACGAGATTCATCTTTCACCTAGGTACTCTGTTGTTTCTCGACCACCCAACCACGAGATTCATCTTTCAGGACCAGAATCTCCCCCCTAGCTGTCTTGCAGGACCACTATCCTCAGCAAGAATGCTTTCACTTCGTGCTTGGCTATCTCGTCCTCACTAGACTTAGCCTTTTTTTTTTCCTATGCCTATCGCTATAGCACAGATTTTTTCCTCTCCCCTCCTTTTCTCTGGAAGCCCTTCCAGTTAGGGGAGGTAGTTAAGGTTGCAGTCTCAGCAACTGTCTTTTCCCCAACTTCCTCCTCAAGAAGTTGCCAATACTTCCAAGAAAACCTTTCTTATTTTTTTGAAAGAAAATAATAAAAAGATCCTTAAATTCCAAACAGCTAATAGTGTCATATTCACTTTTGTCTTTTACCATAGTAAAATTAAATATTTACATTTTCCCGGGGCATCACAATTGAAATATTTTATTTTATTTCCCCAGAAAATCATGGTAGGCCCACCTATTCCGGAAATGGGACCAAAATGTAAAATAGTAAAACTATGTGAAAGTTTTTAAACACAATTTTTTTTTTTTTTTTTTCCAATTGTTTTATACTATATACATTCTTTTTTTCTTTGAGTTAGATACTACAATATTTTACTTAACACATACATTGAAATATTTTATCTATGATCTACATTAACAATATTTGTTATTAAGAATTGAATGAATTATACATCTCGCTTTTGGGACCAAAATGTAGAACAGTGAGACTATGTGAAACTGTTTAATCAGATATTTTTATTTTTTCAATTACTTTTTGGGTGCATTGAAATATTTTTTTTTCCATGAAAAATTAGGGTGCTTTAGCAATGGGACATCAACCAATTAATCTAACCCTTGGGGCTTTTGAAATATTTTATTATGAGAATGGATATTTCCACAATTATTCATATTGACTACTACTTTCAGATAAGAACTGTGTGGAAGTTTTCTCTATCCTACATTTGGGGCTCCACCCATATTCAAGGACTAGGAAAGAGACCATCTTCAAGGACTAGAAAATAGATAGATGAAGATGGGTGGAGTGTCCACTCGAAACCCTAAGTTTGGGCTCCACCCATCTTCAAGGACTAAAAAAGAGATAGATGAGGATGAGTGGAGTGTCAGTTGAAAACTTCCACACAATTCTTTATCCAAAAGTAGCAATCAATATTTTATTATGGTCATCAATAACATCTTTTTTCTCTCTCTATACATATATATGAAATTGATCTTGAAATAAATTAGTGTAGATATTCAAACAATTTATTTATGTGTTTCAAAAGTAAAAATATAAGATTTTTTTTACATTTAGTTACTTTATTTCTCTAGAGTTAATATGAAATTACTTCACCTCACATAGATATTCAAATATTTTATTTATGGGTGAGAGTGAGTGAAATATTTTTATCACACCTCCTGCATACCAAACATGTTTTAATTAATTAATTATTTATTTTTAAATAGACACTTGTCAACTAGACATTAAGCACAAACATAATCACATGTCACCCTCATATTGGGTTTCAAATTCGCGCGTATTAAAATTGATATGAAACATTTAAAAAATATTATTATTAACAATAAAATTTAATATAAGTTCATAAATAAAAATATATATTAACAAAAAATCATTGCATTATGGACAAGGTGGTTCATTGTTGGGCCCAGAGGCACTCTACAACCCATTATGGAAGAGATGTCACATAACTTTATATTTAAAAATAGTAAAATAAAACTTTAAATTACATCTTAAAATAAGTCAATTTAGATCTTAATTTTACATAACTTTATATAGAGATACAAAGTAACAGAAAGTACAAAAAAATAAAATTACCTTTTAGTATGAGGAAGAAATGTAATTCCTTCGCTACTTAAATATGGAGATGAGTAAAAAAAAATAGTTTTTAGTTCGTGAGAAAAATGTAATTTCTTCAATACTTAATATGGAGATGACAAGAGATAGTATTTTTGATATATGTAATTCATTGTACATTCAATTTACATGTGATATTTAAAACAAAATATATTAATAACAAAAAAAATATTCTAGTGCAAACCATAGTTAAAATATGTCAATGTCCATATTAAATAACATAATTGTATATCTACTTTTTATAGAGAATAGTAATGTAATTTAAATTAAAAAATTCTTTCACTTTCCATAAACTAGGGAGATGTGTAATTTATTTCATTTTTGTAGATGATATATAAGATTTTAAGAATATCAATAACCAATAATTTAAAGTGAGTTATAAATAAAGTAAAATATTTTAACATGAAACATATATAGAGAGAGAAAGATTGAGAGAATTCTTATTCCAATAATAGATACTTTCTAATTCAATGTATGAGGGAGATTTTTTAATTCTTTGAATTCTTGATATGGATTTGATATGTAATATTTTAGAAAATATAGGAAAAAATATGAGAGGGCGCGTTTTAACATTTTAATGTGAAGAACATGAATTATAAATAAAATGTTTCAATGTTAACTACATATATACTATACCAGCCTAGATTGTTATAAATAAAGTAAAATATTTTAACATGAAACATATATAGAGAGAGAAAGATTGAGAGAATTCTTATTCCAATAATAGATGCTTTCTAATTCAATGTAAGAGGGAGATTTTTTAATTCTTTTAATGCTTGATATGGATTTGATATGTAATATTTTAGAAAATATAGGAAAAAATATGAGAGGACGTGTTTTAACATTTAAATGTGGTGAACATGAATTATAAATAAAATGTTTCAATGTCAACTACATATATATTATACCAGTCTAGATCCATCTTAACTATGGATCTACCAAGTGCCAAGAGGGATCAAATATATTTTCACTCTAATAGAGATTTTCATCCCAAGAGATTTGATCCCTCCCCATAGCTAAGATGGATCTAGGCTGGTACACAAAACATTTCAATGTTCCTATCAAGTGAAATATTTAAATATCTCTCTCTCTCTCTCTCTCTCTCTCTCTCTATCTCTATATATATATATATATAATATATATATATCATATACATATACATAACATATACAATATACATATACATATACATATATATATATATAATATATATATATATATCATCATCATCATCATTCATCAATCATTGTATATAAAGAAAATGGGAAAAAAAATGTTTAAAACATTTTAATAGTTTTAATATGGCGACATTTTGGATATTTTTCAAGTATTTTTGTTTGCTGGTTTTGGTTTTGACTATAATAGTGTGTGTGTATTTTAACCATGGAACTATGAAGCTTTGAAAGAGATCAAATCTATTAAGTTGCAAACATTTTATGAAGTTTTGCAATATAAGAGAGGTTTACACCTCAAAAGATTTGATCCCTTTCCATGCTTGGTAGATTCATGGTTAAGATGGATCTATAGAGATGTCATGCAAATTATATTTGAAATAAAAAATTAAAAAAATATGTTAAATAAAAATTCCATACACATATGTATGTAGCTATATGCACTATGAACGTTTTAATAGAATAAGTGTTTTTGAAATATACATAAACTAGCACAACCATTCAAATGAAATGGTTAATAAATATAATTTGTACACATTATTTGTTACACTATTATGGGTCAATACTATGGCTCATCAACATCACATGCCCAAAAACCACAACTCATTTCTATGCCACTTGTTCATATAACATTTGTTTTAATTAATGAATTTAATCAAAAGGGAAAAAGACATAACTACTTTGGAAATAAATCTCAGTCTTTGATTTGTGCATACTACTAAAAATATTATGCAATATTCTATGTAGATTAAGTCCATACCATTCACCTAATAATTATTGATAATTAAAATAAAATTGAGAAATCTCTATTCCAAAATAGAGATGTTTATGGGCATAAATGTAAGTAAATTTACTTACCATATTTAAATAAAAATAATGATGATTTATATTAGTAACCAAGGTATTTCAAAATTTCATTTTAATTAATGAACATCTCTCTCTCTCTCTCTCATCAATGCTATGTAGCCAACAACTTCATTCTTACCTTGGGGCTAAGAGGGGGCATATTTCTTCCTTGGAAAAAAACATATATAGACTTTGCTATGGATGTCACATTAAAAAACTATAAAGCATGTAAAAAAAAATGGCATTAGCATATGTATGTAGTTATATGTAGTTATATATAGTTATATATATTGTGAGGATTTTAGTTGAATTAAAAATAAAAATAATCGTATATATAGAGATGTGAAATTTTTATATAATATAAATAATATTATAAAGAACCAGTAAGATTCATCTTAAGCTCTCATGTATCAAGTTTGAACAGGGATTAAATCTCCAATTGTAAACCTTTTCTCAAAATTTTCACTAAAAAAGAAGTTTGCACCTTGAGAGATCTGATCCATCTAAACACTTAAATTCCGAGGGTAATTCACTTGGAAAGCTTGTGTTATGTAAAGTTATATGAGTGATGAAAGACCCATATTCAATGATTTTCGTACCAGGGGTGGGGGTGGATACACCTAGAGGTCTAGATGTCACTATAGGAACCAACTTTGTCTCAAGAAAGACCAAACTTAGTTATAATTTGATCTAGTTAATATATAAATATTTTTCACTTTTTAATTAAAAAAATTATTTATAGCAATATTGTATTTATGTCATATCGCGATATAGTTTTTTTGGGGTAAAGTTTGCTGTTGATGTGAAGTATTTTGTTGATGGTGCTAGACCCACTAAAATTTAGGGGGGTCTTCCTGATATGAATTCCCAATTATACCTCACACCATTTGGAGTAGGAGCCCCATTCGAAATATGGCCTAGTTGCCGAAATAATGGGTTTTAGTGGTATGCCTTGGCCGTGATAACACATAGATTATGTACTCGTGATTTTGGTGAAACAATTGTATAACTTTGTGAAGATTTAAGTGAAGTACATGAGAGGTTCTAACACAACAAGGGGAAAGTGACTGAGCCCCTTAAAATTCTATAATAATACACAACTTGAAAAGAACACACAAGCATAAAAAGAATCATAAGGTAGCCTACAAAATAGTTCATAAGATAACCATGATTTAAATATATAACAACACACATTAAAGAAGTTCATAATAATGAAAATTAAATAGTTCATAAGCATTGGTGTAAATCAAATAAAATATATTGCAAACATAACAATTATAGTCCTACTATATTCACAACATATGCAAGAAAACGTGATGGTTCTAAGATTTTATTAAAGTGAAAGTCCCAAACATACATATATAATTGAAAAACCACTAGTCCCAATAGTGGAACATGAAGCCAACACCAACTCCTCCAAATAAAGATACTCTCTCTATGCCAAAGGAGAATCCAATGCTCTCAACAAAACTCCCTAGCTTTTGATCGTAAGCCAAAAGATTGGTAAAAATCCCTTTACATGAGTTATGAGGGTATATTTATAACAAATGAGATGACTATCCATCTTCCTTCTGACACTTTGACTTCTCTCATGACCTTTTGACTTCTTTTACATAATGACTCTTCATATTCCAAAATTGACACTTGGACTTCCACTTACAAAAATATTTTAAATGTAATATTACATGTATCCATATAAGAGAAAAGTGGGTAGAGTCAAATAGACAAGCCTAATAATCTAGCTCAACTGCTTCAAATTGTAGCTTCTTGATCACATAGTGATGCAAAGCTTTATATTGTGTGATGAATTCCCCAAACTTTGTGATGAGATCAAGTTGGGAGTGGAATCTAGCCTCCATTGCATCTGGGTACATGACATTGGAGCTAGTCGGAGTTTCCTTTATTTAGTAGGAGTAACTTGGTGTCAATCTTGACAGGGCCGCCAATATACTTCTAAATATCATGCCTGTTAACTTCTAGATCTTCCTTGGTAGCGATCTTCTTGAGCTAGTCCAAGTATTCATGAACCTCCTGTCTGATCTTGTTCCTGCATTTGCCTTGGGTGAGTGAGAAAACTTAAGGGATATTGTGTGACTTAACCATGAAATCCACATTGTTATATAACAATGCATAAGAGGCTTGAATGTTGGCAATGAATGAGTCGATCTGTTTGTTGCTCAGGAACCTCTTCCTTTTCCAACTCAGAGTATTTCCTTGTATTCTTACCAACTCAGGAGGTGCACCTCTATATTGCATTCCTAACTGATGTATAGTAGCAATGGCTATATGAACAACCTTGAGATCTTTAGCATTGTTTTTACACTTTTTCTGCATGTTGTGCAAGCAGAAAACTGATTTGTGCATGGTGACAAGCTCCTCATAGAATTTCCTCATGGTATCTCCCAATGCCAATACTTCACAAAGTATGGCTACCTTGATTTCCTCTAAGTACAATTATGTGAGAGATGTTTTTCGGACCTCTGCTTGGAGATGTTTAATTTGTTTCCTTGTAGCCTCTAATTTCTTTGCCATCTATCAGTTCTCAACCATAAAATATTCTATGTTTGTCTTGGAGGCTCATGCGAAGGCCAAGTTGGCTGCAATAATGGATTTTGGGATCTTTTCGGTGTCCACCGCGATCACCATTTCCTTGATAAAAGTAGGATACGCAAGATCATCGGGAAGTGTTTCTTCCTTGCCCGTATGATCTTGTTATGTAGATCATCATAGGTCAAGCTATATATATCCATCACCGAACCTTCATCAAGAGGAGTACTTTTCTCTTCCTTTCTTGGAGCTTGCTATGCTATCATAGGAAGGGGAGACTAAGTAGTGATCTACTACATGGAAGGCATGAGATCAACATCTTGGTTTTGTAGTTTTACCTCCATATCCTATATTACTATCAGATCTTCAATTTCTTGAGAAAGTTCCTTATCCTGCAACTACTTGCTCTATTCTTCAAGTAGTCGATTATGTTCCTCTTATACGACTTGCTTCAATGCCGCTTCATCCTCTTATTCTCTCTGCCTTTCTTTTTCTTCTTATCTCTGCCTATCTTCTTCTTGTCTCTGCCTCTCTTCTTCTTGTCTCTACCTTTCTTCTCATTCCTTTTTTTCTTGTTCTTCCTTATGCTTTAATTCTTCCTCGTACTTCCTTTGCTTCCTCTTTCTTTCTACTGCTATGGTTGCTTTCAAAATGATGGGATTTTCCTTAAATTTGTAGCTCTACTCTTTTGCTAGACTATGCACGACCTTCCTCTTGCTCTTTTCATGCATTGAGTTGTGCCTTTCTGCTAGTTCTTCTTCTGGAGTGGCTTCTTGATGAGGAGTAACTTGTGATTTACCTAAAACGCTAAATGGTTCACGGGGCTTAGATGCATTGTAACAATTATTTATCCTTTCCTCCTCACGCCTCAATTAAGTCCTTATCTACCAACTAAAATATATCTTTACACAATGTTTCTTGCAAACATTCCCAGGATCATATAGTTTAAAATCCATGTGAGTGAGTGTGAATTTCTCTATCTCTTTACCTTCGATGTTAGCAACCTTCATATTCTTGATATCATACAATCCAATTTGCAAAGGAAGAGTGGGCCAAGGTGCTTTCTTCGTCCTCTACAACCCTCTTGATAAACCTATGGAAATACGATCAATTGCTTCTTACATGATCAACTTGTCAGTGGCGTACCTAGGAAAAAAATGTGGAGACTTCTAATCACCAAACACTTTGAGGTAAGTGCCATCTGGTGAGGAAAACCAATCATCCAATTTTGACACTGCTTCCATCGCCTCACGGGACATGCAAGGTGGAGCTTCCTCAAAGATCATCTTGTACAATGGGATGAAGAAGTGATCCATTAGATTCTCCATAACTCCTTTGTAGTTGCACTCTAAAAGCAGCTTGCTGTAAATATGTACAGTGGATTCCTTTGGGGACCAACTCCAAGTCATGCTAGGAAATGAGTTATTTGCATATATCACATACAAAGAGTAAGCATACATGTAAAACTTGGCTTTCTTACCCTTAGGAGGGTTCTTGGAATTAGTTACATGGATATTCAATTATTGAGCTAATAAGTCCAACCAATTAATGGTTTTCCTTCTTTCACAGTCTGATGCAGCAAGAATGCTCAGCCTTTAGGAAACATCTCAATACTCTTTTTAACATAGATTCGACAACAATATAGGACTATCAAGTAATGAAATGACTTCCGGAGAGATTTTGCCTTATAAGTGTTGTTGGGTGTCTAGCAGAATTTAGATGTCTCTTTCACCCAACCGCTGATGACATCTTTTATGTTGAGGTAACTGGTGACTGTATAGAAGTGAGAATCCACGTAGGCTTATGCCAACAGAAAATGATACATACAATGAAATCATGTGGCATGAAAGGGGCAAGCCTTTTTCCACTAGAACTGTTAAGGGTCATGCTCTTGGCATCTATGCGTGATAAGATCCAGTTGACAATGTATGTGCAAGGAAAGGTCAGAAACTTGCATGCAACCTTATACAATTCTGACTTCTAGACATTTATGTAAACTTGTCTGTCTTCAAGATATTCTTTGTAGTTGGTTTCTGTGAATGCATCTTTCAATGTGTGCCATGTAATATCTTAATATTTCTTAATGAATAGTTGAGTTTCTAAAAGAACTACGTAGTGATGGGGACACTCTCAACTATTTCACCGATGCTTCTCTTTGTGGCACTTTTTGAGGAAAGTATCCTAGGTGCCATGAAGATAACAATCTAATGGAGAGAGATAACCTCAAAAAGATGCAATATCTATATGACAAAATGCACCCATGGCAAAAACAAATTATCTCAAGCAAAATAGTATATTCAACAAGATCAGGGAAACAACTCATGCACTGAGAGGAAATTTTGTGCAATTCTTGGGCTGAAGGTGAGAAGTTGGGATCTTGAAATGTGCATTGTGTAGGCTCAATAGAAAAGGTGCCAATTAGAGGCCTGAGACTGTGTAATGCACATACACAACTAGGTAGAGTAAGGGAAGGAACTACACATTATGCAATCTCAATGGCTAGGAATGATATTTAAGGCTTGAGACTGCGTAATGCATAATTGGGCAAGACAATGAATTTTCATTGTGTATTATCCTAGGACAGGATCAAATCTTATCTCTTGAAGATGTGAAATGCGCAGTTTGGGAAGGTAACTGCTACCCATGATTGTGCAGATATGCCCAGGAAGGGGAGTAAACAATGAAAAATCTGAGTGTTAGGGAAAGAAGGAATGTATATTTATCTAAGGGAAAGATAGATCAATTAAAATTAAGTGCTATAATCCAACATGCAAGAGGAAAAATGAACATGCAAAATATGACACAACAACGATAACTAGTGGTGGGAAAAAAACAAGAGCTCAATGCGACACTTGGAAAATGTGAATGACAGACCAAACCAATATTTGAACAAGATAATATAAGTTAAAATTCAAGTTACTATGAAAATAAATAGGTAAACTATCATTCATAGAAGAAAAAGTGACAAAAGCGACAAAAAGTAACACATGCAAAACTTACCCAAAAAAGTGCTAAAAACTTAGCTAAAAGTTTCTTGATCTCCTTGGGAAGCCTAGAGCTCCAAGATCGAGTGTGAAAATGAGATCTAGGGGCATCTATTAAATATATAGAGGTGGGTTAGGGTTTAAGATGCACATGCCTAAAATCAAGGAAAAAGTACCACTTCTCTGAAAGACATAATTAGCAACTTAGTGGACTTAACTAGACATTAATTGGGAAACTCATATTTTTTAAGGAATTACATCTCTACTTTTTTCGTAAAATTCTTGTTCACAATAGAAAAAGTGATTGCGCAATTCCAAACCTCAAGAGCTTGTGAAATTCCTTGCCTCAATGAATCACATAGTTTCTGAGGGGAAGAAAATCATTTTTCCTAGTTTCTGAGTTCAAGACTAGCTTGCCTTCCATGATTACGCAGTTCTGATCCTCAATATTAGTCCAACTTCTAGAGACAATGGATTGTGTAGTTCCAAGAGGGAAGACTGACAATACTACAAGGTCAAGGCAGGAGATGGATTGTGTTAGAAAAGTTTCATATCAGATTCAAAATAACACAAAACAAGAACTACATGAATGGATGAGTCTTGAACATCAACATGAATACTTGACAACAATGAATGATGAGCTCCTGTGGACAGAAGGTAGGATCCAAAATCAAGGCATGGGAAATTTTTTGGAGGGGTGGTTATAGCAACTACAACACTTGGTGACACAGTGGTAGAACTCTGGCTCTTTGTATGGGCCTTATCTCTTGTAAATCATTCCTAACTCTTCAGGAAGTATTGTTCATTTCATTGATCACCATAGCTTCTTTACTTAGCTTGAGCAGATATAGTCCATGCCATTCTCATCATCAGTGACACACTAACAAAGATAAGTCAAACTTAGTTGTTTCGACTAAGGAGGAGGAGTATATAGATACACAAGTGAAAAGGATTATCAAATTCTTGGTTTTCATGTCTAGTGTTACTCCACCAGTAGGCTTGGATAGTACCCCGACTAAGTCACTTCAGAAACACAAATGTTGCTTCGCTGCCAGCAAGCCTAGAGAGTAACTCAGAAAAATTTCTTTCCTCACCTCCCTATGCATGAAGCCTTTATCTTCTTTCACCCTTTATTTTTTTTTTTTTGTATTTTGTTAATAGAATTGTGCATCAACACTTATTGATTTCATGGGGTGGAAGAGGGATCCTAACTTATTAAGAGAATAAGAGGTTGTCCCTTCAGAGAGGGATGTTTATACACCTCTAAAATTCAGTTCACTTGTTTAAGTTTCCTTCCCTACTTACTCTAATCAACTTAGTTGACAACAAAAAATCAACTAATCATAAAACTAATTAGAGTAGGTGGGACTAGTTATAGATTGAAGCATCGTGATTCCACTAATGTTTTCTTTGAGAAATAACATATTTTCCATCAAGGTATCATCTATTAAAGGTTGAAAGTCTTGTGCAAAGGGATGGAATAAATACTAAGCCAAGCATTGACAATAGCACAATTTCCTCTCGAATTTCACCATGCTTTCTTCGGAAACCAAGCATGGCCTCATGCAAAAATTTATTACAAATGAAGAAAAACAAAGAGAGCAAAATAAAAAAGGCAACGGAAAGACAACTAAAACAAACTGATCCTACTTCTAAAATAACCAAATCTGGGCCACACTCACATGAATGAAACTTCCAGTGTAACCATCAAAGCATTACCTGACCTATGCGGGATAATGCATCAATACAAAGAAAGATTATTAAGAATAACAACTAACAAGAGAGATAATCATGAAATGTTGCAACATCCAAACACTGAAAATGCAAGAAAAAAAATATAACAATAAATCGTATGATAAACATTATGCTAATGCATTATGGTGTTTATGCACATCGCAACAAGTTTTCATGCTAAAGCATTCTTCCAAACTTTCAAACTTGGAAAAGATGAAGAAAATGAAAAACTTGTGTTTTGAAAACGAGCTTTCCAGGTATGATTCCTCCAATGATTGAGCAATAGGATCATGGAAAAAATTGAAGGATGTGAATATTGTGAGATAGATTGATTTTTAGCTTTTACAATCAATTGATGAGGATTCTTGAGAGAAAGAGTATTATTCTGATCAGGTCTGGGACTAACATCAAGATTTTGATAACTTGACATAGCCATCGGTGCAGGCTGAAGTTCCTTGACAACTTGCAATAGTTCCAAGACATAAGAAGGTAGATCATCAAAAACCAGTGGTTTAGAAAAATTGACAGCATGGGATACACATTGATAACTATATGATTCAATGAATAGGTTAAGACAACCATGACCATATTTTTCTTTGTGTCGAAACAAGGAAACCTCCTGATCTGATGAATTGTATAGAGTGGTTGATTGAAAATAAGAAATTTTATTATCTATTTTTGAAGGATGATAAGTTGAGAGATGTGAGAGATCAAAAAGAGAAGGTCCTTCCTCACCCTGTTCAAATGTAAAAATGACATTCCAAGATTCTTGACTATCATTTAAATTAACATTCTCAATGATTGCCACATCGAAAGGTGTGACAGTTATAGCAAGTTCACATAAAATGTCATAATAATGAGGGAGAGGTGAGAGAGAGGAAAGCTCATCTTTCATTGAAATTTGTTTTTTAGAAATAAATTCCCACACATGGTAATTATGAATGAAATCACAAGTTTCTCAATTAACACTAACTCCATCCTGAATTTGTTTGTCATGAAAACCAAAAGAAGAAATGATTGAAACAAGCATATGTGACAACTCATGATCAGGAGGATCAATAGAACCAACAAATGGAGAATGAGAAGAAATAACATCACTGGTAAAATCAGATCTATAGTCAAAACTTGTGTTTAAATTTTGAATATGTAAGTTGAGAGAAGATGGTGGTAGATTGACAGATGGACTTTTAATTTATTCAACCTCAACCTACATACATGGAGCTACTTGATGAGGGGAATATGAAGGCTCACTTGGAACAACAACTTCCTGCGTCACAGAATTAAGAGCTCCATAACCAACATATATTGGGAGACTTTTGAAGGATTAATATTATGCTGTATTCATCAAAATATGAATAAGAAATTAAAAGTTCTCTTTCATGAAATTCCAATTGATATCATCCTCAAAAAATTCATAATAGAAATGAATGAAACAATCATGAAAATCCTCAAGAGATTCATCAAGTGCTTTTCTAAGATGCATGATTTTCTTGTAAAAATATTTATAATCATACCTATTAAAGGTGCAATAAATCTCCTTGAAAAGATGTGTGAAAGAGTGAATAGAAGTGGTTGGAAACGTGTAACACCATTCCCTAAAACATGCTTCAAAAGTAAGGATGAACAAACTACAAGCAGTATCCTCATAGTGAATTTGATGCTGAGTGAAAAATTCAAGAAAAGGATTTGAGTGCTCGAGAATGGTTATTCCACCCCCGCCATCAAACTTTAAATTAGACGAGTTGTGAATTATTCTCGTACAAACTTTCAAATTTGCAGTTATGGAAACATATGTCGGGCTTAAGATTTGGAAAGAAGCCATGTAATGATGAGTAAACTTCAAACAGAATTCATGGGCTCAGTTTGTCATATGGTACTCCTTCTATTGCTATAAATGTTGACAGTGTTGGATCCGCAACATTTATGGGGTCCCACCGATATAAAGTCCCAATTAGACTTCACACCATTTGGAGTAGAAGCCTCATTTGGAAGATGGTGTGGTTGCTGAAATAATGGGTTTTAGTGGTATGCCTTGGCTATGATAACACATATAATGATGTACTCGTGGCTTTGGTGAAACAAGTGTATAAATTTGTGAAGAGTCAAGTGAAACACATGAGAGGTTCTAACAAAAAAAGGGGAAATTGAGTAAGCCCCTTAAAAGCCTGTAATAATACACAAATTTAAAGGAACACAAGAGCATAAAAATAATCACAAGTTAGCCTACAAAGTAGTTCACAAGATAACCATGATTGAAATATATAACATCACACATTCAACAAGATTCATACTAATTAAAAAAAATAGTTCATAAGCATTAACGTAAATGAAATAACATATACTGCAAACATAACAATAATAGTCCTACTATATTCACAACATATGCATGAAAACATGCCATCTCTGAGATTTTATTAAAGTGAAAGTCCCAAACATACATATACAATTTACAAACTACTAGTCCCAATAGTGGAACATGAAGCCAACATTTTCTCCTCCAAAGAAAGATACTCTCTTTATGCTAAAGGAGAAGCTGAGGCTCTCAACAAAACTCCCTAGATTTTGATTGTAAGCCAAAAGCTCGACGAAAAGCCCTTTAATTGAGTTATGATGGTTTATTTATAAAAAATGAGATGACTATCCATCTTACTTTAGGACTTTTTGACTTCCCTCATGACCTTTTGACTTCTTTTACATAATGAATCTTCACATTCCAAAATTGACACTTGGACTTCCACTTACAAAAGTATTTTAAATATAATATTACATGTACCCATATGAGAGAAAATTGGGTAGAGTCAACTGGACAAGACTAATAAGACAAACAACATGTCAAGCTTGAGTTTGGGGAAACAATAGCTTGACCGCTTCAGCTTGTATCTTCTTGGTCATATAGTGATGCCAAGATTTATATTGTGAAATGACTTCCCGAAAATTTGCGATGGGATCAGGATGAAAGTGGACTCTAGCCTCCATGCATCCGAGTACACAAATTTGGAGCTAGCCTAATTTTCCTTCTTTAGTAGGAGCAACATGGTGTTAATTTTGATAGGGTCAACAATTTTATTCTGCATATCATGCCTATTAACGTCTAGATCTTCCTTGGGAGTGATTTTCTTGAGCTGGCCCAAGAATTCATCAACCTCTTGTCTGATCTTGTTCATGCCTTTGGCTTCAGTGAGTGATACAACTAAAGGGATCTTATGTGACTTCACCATGGAATCCACATTGTTATATAATCATGCATAAGAGGCTTGAATGTTGGGGATGAATGAGACGAGTTGTTTGTTGCTTTGGATAAGCATATGAACCTATGCTTTTTCCATGTCACCCTATTTCCTTGTCTTCTTCACCAAGTCAGGAGGTGCACCTCTATACTGCACTCCCCAATCATGTAAAGCAGTAATGCCTATATGAAAAACCATGATATATTTAGCATTGTATTTGCACTTTTGTTGCATATCATGCAAGCGGACAACTACTTCGTGCATGGTGACAAGCTCCTCATAGAGGCTCCTCATGGTATCTCCCATTGTTGATACTTCACCAAGTATGGTTTCCTTGAGTTCTTATAAGTACATCTATGCGAAAGGTGCTTTTAGGACCTCTGCCTATAGTTGTTCAATTTGCTTCCTTGCATCCTTTAAGTTCTTTAACATATATCTATTCTCGACCATCAAATATTTTGTATTTGTCTTGGAGTCTCCTACGAAGGCCAAGTTGGATACAATGAATTCTGGGTTCTTGTTGGTGTCCATCACGATCACCTTTTCCTTGATAAAAGCATGATGCCCAAGATCGTCCAAGAAGTTTTTCTTCCTTTCGTGTATGATATTCTTGTGTATCTCATCATAGGTCAAGTTGTATATATCCATCACCAAACCTTCATCAAGAGGAGCAATTTTCACTTCCTCGCTTGGAGCTCGCTTTGCTGTCAAAGGAGGGGGATACTGTGTAGATATTGGCTGCATGGAAGAAATGAGATCAACATATTGGATTTTCTACTCTAGTTCCACCTCCATATCCTAGATTACTATTAGATCTTCAATTTCTTAAGCAAGTTCCTTATCCTGCAACTACTTGCTCTCTTATTCAAGTAGTTGGTTCCTCTTTTGTGGCTTGCTTCAGTGATGCTTCTTCCTCTTCTTTTCTATACCTTTCTTCTTCTTCTTGGCTCTTCCTTTCTTCTCATTCCTTCTTTCTACATTAATTATTTCTCTTACTTCCTTTGCTTCCTCTTTCTTTCTGCCACTATGGTTGCTTTCAAGATGATTAGATCTTCCTTAAATTTGTGGCTTTGCTCTTCTATTGGACTATGCAAAACCTCCTCTTGCCCTTTTCGCACACTGGGTTGCACCTTTCTACTGGTAATACTTTTGGAGTGGCTTCTTGTTGACGAGTAACCTGTGATGTACCTGCAAATCTTTCCGGGGCTTAGATGCATTGTAACAATTATTTATCCTTTCCTCCTCGGGTTTGGAATAAGTATCACTCGGCCAACTGAAATGTATATATGCATATTGTTGCTAGCAAACATTCCTGAGATCATACGGATTGTAGTCCATGCGAATGAATGTGAATTTCGATATCTCTTTACCTTTGTTGTCAGCAGCCTTCAGATTCTTGATCTCATACAATCTAATTTGCAAAGGAAGAGTGGCCAAGGTGCTTTGTTCTTCCTCTGCAACACTCTTGATAAACCTTTGGAAAGATGATAAGCCACTTCTTGCATGACCAACTTGTTGGTGGCATACTTGGGAAAAAAATGTGGAGACTTCTGACCACCAAACACTTTGAGGTAAGTGATATTTGACAAGGAAAACCAATCAACTAGTTCTAACATTTCTTCCATCACCTCATGGGATATGCAAGGTAGCTCTTCCTCAAAGATCATCTTGTACATTGGGATGAGGAAGTGTTTTCTTGGCTTCTCAATGACTCTTTTGTAGTTTCAATCTGAAAGCAACTTGTAGTAAATGTGTACAATAGGTTCCTTTGGTGACCAAGTCCAACTCATGCCAGGAAAAGAGTTCTGAGCACATATCGTATCCAACAAGTAAGTAGAAATGTAGAACTTGGCTTGCCTACCCTTAGGAGGGTTCTTAGCATTAGTTACATGGATCTTCAATTGTTGAGCCAACAAGTCCGACCAGTTAGATGGTTTCCCTTCTTTGCCAATTTGATGCAGCAAGAATGCCCAGCCTCTAGGAAAGGTCTCAATACTCTTTTGACCATAGATCCAACAACATAAGACTATCAAGTACTGAAATCCTTCCTAATAGATTTGGTCTTATAAGTGTTGTTGGATGTCTGGCAGAATTTGGATGGCTCTTTCACCCAACTTTTGACGACATATTTTGTGTTCAGGTAACTAGTGACTTCATAGAAGTGGGAATCCATGTAGGCTCTTGCACGGACAAGTGATACATACAATGAAAATCATGTGCCATAAAAGAGGAAAGACTCTGTCCACTGGCATTGTTAAGGGTCATGCTCTTTGCATCTGTGTGTGATAGGATCTAGTTGACAATGTTTGCGTAAGGAAAGGATGGAAACATGCATGCCACCTTGTGCAGTCTTGACTTCTGGACATTGATATAAACATGTTTGTCTTCAAGATCTACTTTTAGTTGGTTACCATGAATTCATATTTCACTATGTTCCATGTAATGTGTTACGACTCAGATTTTCCTTGGAAGTTATTTAGAAGAAGGAAAGGATCTAAGGTAACTACAAACCAATCTTTTAAGTATAGATCCTAGCCAATCTACACTCAAAGAGGGCTCTCTCTTTATGATTTAACATTGTTTTAATATGATATTAGGCTAGCTATTAATGCTTAAGGAATTTGTTTTTATTTGTTTGGTGGAATTAAGGAAATAGATGGGCAAAGCAGGTATTCAGGCCATTGGGATATGGAGTCAAGTAGGAAAGGTTTATCAAGATTTGATTAATCACCAAGGTAAGAGTTCAGAAGGAAAGATAGCATCACAAGGACATATCTGAAGGTCTCAATGGATGGAGACCTTAACCAGGGCCAAGGGTAATGAAGAATCCTTGGCTGGGATCAAGGTGAAGAAGGGAAGATTGGCAAATAGCAAGGGAAATTAAGAATCTTGTACTAAGGGCCAATAAAGGGAATGAATTAAAGAAGTAAGGGAGCAACTGAGAATTCCCAGGCTTAAGCAATTTATTAGAAAACATTTAATAAGCAAACAGTTAAAACAGAGAGCATTTAAGCTAATTCTGATAGTATTATTCCTTGTTTGCTTTTAAGAATTATAAGAAAACACATATGATATTTCATAACGTAGAAGGAAAACGATAATCAAACTCAGAGAAGTGATACTTATTTGTTTCCCACAGTACACACGAATCGAGTGAAATGTCCTTAGTTTTATTTAATCCAGTAAACCACTCTAGCCTTGATTATAGTAGCTCCTTTAGCTCCAAACAAAACTATACAAAAATGCTTTTTAATCCACCCTAATTACTTCAATTTGTGAAGTATTTATAAAAAACTAATACAAAATATCTCATAACTATACGAGACTTTTTCTAGGAAACAAAAGTTATCTTCCACACAAAGATAGAGATAGATGGAAAATAGATTGTTTGTTGTTCCTTTATTTATGAATGTGCTGGATACTAGAACTCGGATTTGCCTCTTGTAGTTGCCTTGGTAGTAGTGTTTTGGACTTCACTTTTATCTTCACCTACTGATACTCTTTACTGGTGCTAATACTCTTTACCTGTGTTGTTTCATCCTTTCATCCTGTATTACCAAAATTACCATGGTAAATATCTTTTACTTCACAAATTTACTATAGTAACTTTATAGTAAATCAATTAAAATGGTCCACCATTCGTTATCTGGTAATTTTGTCCTGATCATCTTCCCGTAAACTTCATCAACTTCTATGTACTTAGCAAAATTTGGCTTGCTGGTGAACAAATGTTTTACTTCATGTTCTACGTAAAATAGATTCTCCAAGCCATCATAAAGTACCTTTCCTGTAGGTAATGCTTTTACTCCTGAAGAACTTGCTTGACTCCTAACCTATTTATTTAGGCTTTCAATATAATCTTCCTGTGTCATTAACTTATCGTGTATAACCAATGGACTAGGAAGGCCTTTCTCTCTCAAAATTCTATATTTCAAAATGAAGCTATCTATATCTGCCTGAATACTCTGACACCTTTTCTCTTAGTTAAGCATTAAGTTCCTTTTAGTAAGAACTTTCTTTATTTCAATAACAGTAGTTGTTCTATCTTCAATCTCTAACTCATCCAGTTGGTACCTGTTCCTGCTATTCAAGAAATAAATTAACTAATTTGCCTCTTCAGGCTTATCTCCCAGTTCTTCTTTAGTCATTTATATAGGTTCTATAGCTATTTTTATTAATTCAGTCTGTACAAAAATTACCTAGAAAGAAGGCCAAATATCATTGATGGAATCAATGATATTGGTCCATAATATATTTCTCATGTCTCCCAATGGTTTTTCTAATTTCAAGTCCTTCTCTAGGACTTTGATTCTTTCCTCCATCCTCCAATTTTTCCTTTCTTCTTCTTTGTTCTGAATTTGTGCAAGCTCATAGTTTGTTTCCAAACTTGACATTTGTTCTTTGAGCTTTTTCAGTTATGTGTCCTGAATACTCATTTGTTCCATGACTTTAATCATCTCATCTGTCTTTTTTGATGATGTCCCTGCATTGGTTGATGTACCTGTGGTTGGAATAGTCTCTGCTACTGGCAATGTTGTCACTGGTGGAAGTGTTGGTGCCAAGGAAGTTGCCAGAGTGGAGGGTACTGTTGTAGAAACTATGGGTATGATAGTTTGAGGAGTGGTAGCTAGCTCAATTTGCTTAGACTGTATTACTTTCTCCACTTCCTTTTCAGTTTCTTTTAATTGATCATTTAACTTAAGGAATAAGTCCATAAGTTCTTCCTCCTTTTACTTCTCTATAACTTCTACAATTTGAGGCTGGTGGAGAGGAGGGATCTTGAGCTGCTTCTTCAGTGTAGCTATATCATCATTTTTCTTTTTAATCAATTGTTCATCTGCTTTGACATCTTTGGGATCATGTCCCAATTCTATCACCAAGTCTTCTAGAGTTTTATCTTGGTGTCTTTAGCCTAAGAGGAGACATTTTCCAATTGCAACTGTGCAGTGGTATTGTGTAATGAATTTTGTAATTGATGTGTTGTGATGGCCTTACTAGTCAATGTAGAATAGACCATCTCACCAGTTTGCTTGTGCAGTTCTATTTGGTCAATAGGATGGATATCCTTTTCCAAAACTTCAAAATCAGTCTTTAAATAATCATCCATGGATCTTGGCTATTGCACAGTTGGCTTGAGGAAGCTCATCTACATTTTTCCTTCCTTTATGTCAAAAGCTGACATAAGCCTGGTTTGGTTAGTTGGAGCCATTTCGAGATAGTGAACATAGGTTTGAGCTTTCAGTTTCTCATTCCTTGCTTTAATTTCTTTGTACTTTCCTTTAATGTCCAAACTCTGTTTAGAGGGAGATCTAAAAGAAGATACCTCTGTTCTCTATTCCCTTTTCAATGCTTGTATCTATGAGACAGATGGTGTTCCTCCTGTTGGAATGGTTGGCCTTCTATCACTCCTTTCGGCTGTTGTGTTTCCTGCTATTTCCTCACTGTACTCCTCCTCTACATATGGGTTTAACCTTTGCCTTTTAACAAAAGTTTGATGAATAGGCATAGTAGACGGAGTGGCCTCATCTCAACTTCTCTTAAATTTTTCTCCTCATTTAGAGTAGTCTGCAAAATAGGAGGGTTGCTCATGATTTTTTTAGGTTGAGCAAGCTCCTCTGAGATTTCAGGTTGCTCTGACTCTTCTTGTTGTTTTGAAACTTCTGCCTGCTCTAAGATTCCTTGTTGCTCTGATGCATGTGTGTTGTGTTCCTGTGACTGCTTTTGTGATGAAGTTTCTCCAAACACCTGTACAAATGAATCTCATCAAGCCTTCTTTCTAAATCCACCATTACGTTTTCAACTTCAACTTGTGTGCTATCTTGATCTATCAGAGTGCCTTCCACCCATTCTAATTGATTGGCATATTGTTCAATTTCTAGGATCCTATGGTGGATATAAGGAGATAGCTTATGTTTCTGCCTTCTGTTACAAATGAAGCCATGGGGGTCATAGGCCCATATGAAACTCTATTTTAATTTCAATCTTTGGAGGATTTTATCTGCCTTCTTTCCTGCTTCTCTGTTATTGTAAATAAACGGGCCTAGATGATCTTTTATTCTTAGTTGGGCTTTCTTCTTGGTTTTGACAAAGTGAATCTCATCAGAATTGATCATTTTCCTCTAGTACTCTAGAGCAAATAATTGCATGGGGAGATATCTAGGTAACTTGTAAGGAGGAAGCTCACACCCATAAATTCTGATTTTAATATGGTTTTGGTACAAGTACCAATCCCCTAATTTGTATTGTTTAGACAACTGGAGAACCCTCTTAATGTCTGCACTAATTCTGGGAGGGTGACTTCCTAATAACATTATATTCACTAGATGTACAAATAGGTCAATAAAATCCAAGTATGAATGGTGAGAATAAGAAAACCTGTGGAACAGAGTATTACAGAAGATGACAGATCTAGGATTCCCTCTAGTATCAACCTTTTGGACAACGAAGGGAAACTTATCAGTTTGGTAGTAGAGAAACAAGTGGTACAGGACTGATGAATATCTAAACACTCTTTCAATTTCTAATCTCATAAACTGATCATGCATTTTATCTGCGAAGAATTTTACATAATCAAACTTGACTGCAGGAGGTTGACTGGGGGTAAAGATAGACATGCTAGCAAAAATAGTCTCATCTACATATTCATTAGTGGTAGAACCTAAACTGCATGACAACATTGTTGTGATATCTCTCCTTAGTTAAGAAAAGAAGCATGATATATAAGGAGGGGGGTCCTTTGGCATGTGTTTTTCTTCAAAAATGAAAGTATGGAGGATTTGGGTACTTCTAGAACTAGACGGCTTGGAGAATCTTTCAAGCAAATCAACAATGGAGAAGGGGTGAGGTCTTGACTAGGTTGTAACTGTAACATTTCATTTATGGATTCAGGAGTGATAGTGAATAGGACTTTCTAGTCTGGGGACATCACAAATCTCATGATAGGGTCATAGTTCGCATGAAAGTAGTGAATAATTTTCGGGAAAACATGAACGCTAGGGAAATAATACTTGGGCATGTTTGATTCCTAGAGGCCTATCTTATCTGCATGGTTCAAGTAGATATCTCAGTATTTGCAATGGAATTTCAGAGGGGTTTCGTCAATGGTGAGGTCTTTTATCTAGAAATCTTTGTCAACCAAGGGAAGATGGTCTAAATCTCTATGGGGAGTGGTAGCTGGCATGACATTTAAGGCGACTGGGGCATCCATACTTGGTTCTTATGGATTAAAGGACGAGGGCAAAGAATTTCAGGGAATTATGGAAAATTGGGTTGTCTCCTAGAGCCTCAAGGCTGTCGAACAACTTAATTTTACTAAATTACTTTATTTTCTACAACAATTCAGTTCAGGTTTAGCATGAAAGATAGGGTTTCTCATTTGAAATAGGGTAAATGCCTGGTTATGGTTGTATGAAGGGACAAATGGATCTGGTGCACTATTTGCATGGAGCGCACGAGTTTGCAATCGAAATCTTGAGTTCAGTGGCTTCTGGAGATTCACAGTTGGAAGCAGGGTGATGGTTCGAACATACTATGAGTGTGCATGGAGAACAGAAGGTTATTTTCTTGGTAAAACAAAAATAATGAGTTTTTTTGGGTTTATTGGCAAAGTCAATGCTTTTGATGCGTATAATGGAAAAGTGACATTTGGCGCTGGAAAGTGACAATTGGCGCCATTTGACCGAGATGATGTTTTGTCGTTTAACGAAGGTGGTAAGCGGAGGCGGTAAGAGGAATATATCACACTGCTTTTGAGAGCTTGGTGGTATTGGGAGAGGTCTGCCCAATGCCATTCATCGGGCGACACGTAGCAGTGGGGTGAACAGTAAAACCTCTCACATCAGGCAGGTAAAGTTCGGCATCAGAGGTTTCTCGATATGAGTGTTAGCCGTTAGATATGAAGGGGTCAGATCACATAGTGGTCAGGGAATGGATTTGATCGAGAATTAATGGAGGGGCCCGATGGGATAATAAATGTAGATTAGGGAGAATAATGACATCAGGGGCGATGTGATTGGAGGAAGGCTATTAATTAATCACAGGTTGATTGATTATTTCCTTTTTAATGCGGCGAAGGGTTATAGGTCTTCATTAATCGCAGATAGATTAATTAATCTATCGATTAATTAATCCATCTGATTATTTCATTATTAAGGTTTATATTTCAAACTGAGGCGAGATATTAACATAAGGGATTTTAATAATATATACGGGGATGGGTTGTATTTTCTAGGAGTTAACTATAATAAATTAATGTTAATATGAAATAGAAACATAAATAAAAATGCACTAAGTAAAATGTTTTGAAATATATTCATATTTTCACATTTAAACATTATAGCTTAGGCTTAGGTGCATTTTGTGGGTTTTTTGTGAGAAGGGGTTTTGTATGGGCATAATTAATTTTATTAAGCAAATAGTGATTTTACTCTAGGAAAAGGGGTTTTTAGGGGAAATGAGTGAATGATGAAGGGGGTTAATGTTGATGAAGGGTTTTAGCACTTTAGACCTTATAATTTATTGGGCCGAGGGTCCAGTCCCTCCAGAAGTCAGAGAAATGCTTTGAGCCCCTTTAACTTTAAGGCTTTAGGCACTTTGACTATTATTTGTGGGAAATTAGTGAAATAGGGGTAAAATGAATGAGGAAATTAAACACTTGACTTTGTGTAAATGTTCCCTTTTTATCCATACTTTTAAAGAAACACGATAATGAAAGTAAACGATATGAGTTTTACCTATTTATCATGCACAATTCTGCAACCATTCCTCTACTTACCCATGTACACATGCTACCATTTTTTCTACTCTTTATTAGGGTGCACTTAAACTGGAAAACCCTTATCAAAATTTTCTTTTCTTTTACAATGGAAATCTATCTAAGTCTAACCTTATTACATCGAAGGGCTCATATTAAACATTTGAGCTCCTTTTATTCATTGTACCTAATCTAATTATCTGCCAAGATTACACTGTTTGGTCAAATTTTATTCTCTATCCATAGACATAGAAATTGAAAACATGAAATAACCAAGTTTACACTATTTGACCATTCATGGATTGTGGCATAAGTGACAAGCTGCACACAACCTTTTATTTTTTATCAAAAGTAAATAGTAGTGGCATTTGGGCTTGCATACTTTCATGGTCTTTTCATTTTTCCTTGGGGTTCATTTTTCATCTTTTTGGACCTTTTCTTTATTCTTTTTGTCCTTTTATTTTTCTTTTAGGACATACCCTCTTTACATTTTTTAATTTTTTTGAACTTTTGAATATTGAAAACATTTGCAGAAAGCAAAGGTATGTACATTTATAGAGATAAACTAAGTCAATCATAAATTATGACACCTATTGGTATAGGAACATAATAGTGGCTCCACTTGGGGATGACTTTCCCTGGTGGAAAGTCAACAACTGTAGATCAATGGCCTTCTGAAACACTGTGATTTTATTATGCAATTTTCCCTTTATTCTACTGCTTTATTGATATTTATGATAGTCACACTTTTGAAGCTTAGTTCCTTCTCTTCGGGCTTCAATTCCAAAACGTTACCATCCAATCAACACTGAAATTTAAGAAGGATATAGTATGTACAACTGAAACTGGTAAAATTAGTAACTTGGATCAATATAGTGTTTCAACATTTGACCATTTACTGGTCCTCCTTCTACTTTTGCACCATTTAATTCTTTGAGAAAGTAAGCATTATTACCTCTGAAGGGGTATATAATGTATGGACCTTTCCACAGGAAGTCAAACTTCCCATGCTTCCCTTTATCTTCCCTTCTAGAGTCCCACTTTAACACTTTATCACCAAGATAGAAGTCTTCAACCTTAGTTCTTTTATCAAAAACTTTTTTGAGTTTATCCTGCAATACTTGGGTTTTAAGGTATACGTCTTCCCTAGTTTGCTACAGATGAATGGTCTGATTGATTCTCCTCTGAATATCATTGGGCTCAACATGGGATTCCTAGAGTAGTTTCATTACTGGGATTCCTAATGATGAAGCGAAAACTGCTTCCATCCCGTAGACTAACTGATAGGGACTGCTACCAATAGATTTCTTAGTTGTAAGTCTGTCTGCCCACAAAGCATTGATCAATTTCTTGTTCCATGTTTTCTTATTGTCTTCCAACAAATTTTTAATAATATTCATTAGGCTTTTGTTGGAGGATTTTGCAAGTCCATTCCCTTGGGGATAGTAAGCTGTAGAGTGTCCAAGGCTTATATGGTATTTATGGTAGAAATCAATCATCCTCTTTGATTTAAATGCTGCAACATTGTCTTTGATAATTTTGTTGGGGCAACCAAATCTGGACAGAATATTGGCCTTTAGAAAACCTATGATGATAGTATCAATGGCTTGTCTGGAGGGAATGGCTTCTATCCACTTTGTAAAGTAATCCGTGGCAGTCAAGATCCACTTATGTTGAGCTGAAGAGGGGGGTGAATTTCACCAATGAAGTCTAGATCCCATTGTTGAAAAGGTTTTTCAGTAGATATGGGTTTCAAAGGTAAAGGTAGAAGTTTTCTTTTCCCTTCAAAGATCTGACACTTGTGGCAGGAGGTTACAAACTTTTTTACATCAAAAAACAAGGTTGGCCAGTAAATTCTAGCTCTGAGGATTTTATCAGCTGTTGTCTTCCAGTAGAGTTGTCCTCCACAATCGCCTGCATGAAATTCTTGGAGTACTTTTTCAGATTTCTCGTTTAAAAAACAATTTAACAGAATGCATTCATGATTTTTCCAAAATAAAGTATTATCAATTATGCATAATTTCAAATATTTCATTTTCAAAAACCTACTCTTGGTTCTGGACAACCCTGGAGGAGCTTGAAAATTTTGTAGAATGTATATTATATCAGCATACCAAGGTGAATCTGAAAAGGCCTCACTTATCTGTGGAGTCACCATCTCCTTTTCATTATCCAGTTCTACAATAAAATTTATACCCAGGGTTTGGCAATTTGTTTTGGCCATAAGTTTGGCCAACCCTTGGCCTTTGATTAATTTTGTAGGTTTAATCTCTATATCATACTCTAATATGGTAGCTATCCACTTTCCCCTTTTTCCATCAACCCCATTCTGTGTTAGAATGTCTTTGACTACAACATTGGGAACATAAGCTACTATGTGAGAGTGCAAAATATAGACTTTGAAATCTTTGATTGATTTTACCAAAGAAAAAGCCTATTTTTCCATTATGTTATACCTTAAGGATGCATCTGTTAGAGCTTTACTAAAGAAGGCTATCGGTTATTCAAATCCCTGATCATTCTTCTGTAGTAAAACTGTAGCAATGCTATGTTCAGATGCAAAAGAAAAAATGATAAATTCTCTGTCAAACATTGGACTTATGAGGATTGGTGTTTGAGTCAAGGCTAATTTTATATCTTCAAATGATTTTTTAGCTTCTACTTTCCATTTAATAGCCGAATCTTTTTTTTTTAACATGTTATTTAACAGTTTGATTAGTTCAGCTAGGTTAGAGATGAATCTTCTTAAAAAAATTATTTTTCCTAAAAGTTCCTAAAGTTCTTTGATGTTTCTGGGGTGAGGGATTTGCAAAATAGCTTCAATCCTGGTTGGGTCAATTTGGATCCCATCTTTGGAGATAATGTGGCCTAATAATTTTCCTTCTTCCAAACCAAATAAACACTTTTTTGATTCAGAGAGATGCCATATTTCCTGTGTTTAATAAAGACCTACCTAAGGTGATCCAGGTGTTGTTGATCTGATCTAGAAAACACTATGATATCGTCAAGGTATATAACTAGGAAATCATAGATTTCCTTAGCAAAGGCAATATCCATTGCTCTTTGAAAGGTAGCCCCTACATTTTTCAATCCAAAAGGCATTTTCACATACATGAAGGCACCCCATGGGGTAGGGAAAGCAGTCTTTGCTTGATCATCAGGATGGGTTAGGATTTGGTTGTAACCAGAGAAACCATCTAATAGTGAGATCCTTGTGGATCCTACTACCCTTTGCAATATGTGATCCATTTTAGGTAGGGGATAGTTATCTTTGAGGGAAAATTTGTTCAAATTCCTAAGGTCAACACATAGTCTTATTTCTCCAGTTTTCTTTCTTGTAGGGACAATATTAGATACCTAATTTGAAAACCTAATGGGTGCAATAATCTTAGCTTCATACATTCATTTGATTTCCTTTTAGATAGAAGGTAGTAGAACAGGGTTAATTCTTCTAAGCTTTTGTCTAAAGGGCTTCTGATCTTCTTTTAAAGGGATAGTGTGTTGTATAATGCTAGTATCATAGGATTTTAAGTCCTCATAACTCCAGGCAAAAACATCTTGGAATTCTTTCATAAGTTCCATATATTTTAGTTTTTCATTGGGAGGTAATGATTTAGACAGTTTTATTAGCTTGGGATTCTCTTCAAATCCTATATTACATTCCTCAATGTCTGATTTCAAAGGTTCCATTTTAGGCTTTTTAGGAATATCATTTGAGTTGAATAAGTCCTCCAAAGGAGTTAATCCCTTGGGTAAGAAATTATCTTTGAGGTTTATGACTTCAGTTTCATCATCGATTACTTCATCAATTTCCATTTGTTTTAAATCTTGAATCTCTGTTTTTGTGAATTCAGTAGGATAAAGTCTGTCTATTTGATCTTCTTCTAGTTTATTAATTTCTACTTCATTAGAGCAATCAAAATCTACTGCTATGTTAGTGTCTATGTTGGTATTTACAAATTCATTGTCTAAAGTTAAAAAATTGTTAATTTGTTTATCATTTTCAAATACTTGCCAGTTATTTAAGTTGTCAGGAATAGCTGGTCTATGCCTAACCTCATTAGTGTACTGATGGTTGGTCTGGAATGGCAAATTACAAGTACTAGCAAACATAGCCAAATTGTGAGCTTGCATGTTATGTTTTTTGGGGATGGGAGCAAGTTTGGTTTCTAAAAAAGTGTTAAGGATTTCTACAATTGTACCTCTATAAAATCCTAGTCTAGGGTCTCTATTCAAGTAAACACCATTAATCTATTTAACTATCAATTTAGAAACTCCCATAATTGATACCCTTATACCTCCTAATGCTTTAACCAGTTTAAGACCTAACAGGAGTGCCTCATATTCTTCCATATTGTTCATGCATTTGAAGTTTAACCTATAGGCATGACCTTCTGCATGATCATTCTCTAAGTTATAAATCCTTACACTTGCTCTTGCACCTAGCTTGTTTACCGAACCATCAAATTCCAAATGCCATAAGATTACATGTTCATAATTTTCATTTGGGGTAGTGGAATCCTTCTTGACCAAAGTATCTAGATTTTCTTTGTTATCTAATGTTTCATGTATTTGGATACTTTAATTTTTCTTTAATACTGCAATTTATTTTGGTTTTGATGTTATATCACTTGGAGTATCTTCTCAATTAGTTTCAAAATTGTAAAGGATAAAAGAATCCATGTCATAGTGTACATAATATATAGGGAAGTTCTGAGGCTTCTCTTGACTACTCACTACATATCTCATCAAATTTTCTCTATACAATTTCTTGGGATGTCAAAAGACTGAAATGGTAGCATAAGACATATCCAATTACAGAGAACCTTGGAGTTTAGCACCCCAGGATCTAGATAATAGCATGCCATACATGGGTGGTATATCGGCAACAACAATGTCCATGAGTATAGTTTTGGTAGGGTACAGGACTAGGGAGACAGACAAATCTTTTATGAGACCTAAGCATTTAACCTGGCTTGAATCAAAGGAGAATAGATCTTTATAAGGTTTGGTGATATCCAAGTTAAGCTTTTCCATTATAGACTTAGGCATAAGATTGTGTGAGGCTCGAGAGTTCAGCATGGCATTGTGTAGGATTTTGTCGTGGATGTTAAGGCTGATGTAGAAAGGTGGTATCCATCCTTCAACTGGCTTCCATTAAAATCTAGTTCGAAAAGTAACTCAGGTTGGTCATCAAATAGGTTCACAGAATCCTCATTTTCAACATAGTTAAGAGACTTACTGATTTGAGATCTGTAGTTTTCATGTTTAACCAATTCTGTCAAAGGCATTGAAATTTTGAGTTTGGCCACCTTTGCCCCCAAATTGAAAGCCAAAGGGGATTTATTTGTTAGCAGTATTTTCAATTGGATTTTCTAATATGATTTCTGGGGGCTGTTCAACCATTCCTTTGAGGGGAACTGAAGTGGAATGTTTCTCATTAGAAGGTTGGTTATCTATTACATCTTCAAGGGTGGGGATAGGAGGATTTTGATGTGGTCTAGAAAGGATTTGTAGGGTTTTTGTAATCTGAGGATTCCGATTCGTAGCTTTTCCTTTATTAGGTTGGCTAGGCGTTGCCTTTTTATTCTGATTAGGAACATCAGGGTTCTTCTTGCTTCTTAAGTTATACTATTTATGAACTTGGAAAAGAGCAGAGTCATACCCTTGCTTATAGTCAAAATATTCTCCTATTTGAGTTTGTAACTATTGAAGCATGTATAATTCTTGATCATCTTGAGTTAGAAAAATAGTTTCTTCATCATCTAGACCCATAAAATTTATTTGAATGTCTTGTTCAGAGTCTTCTAAGTGTGATGCCTCTACATATTTTTCTTAGAAAGGTGGTCTAATGTTCTGATCAGGTCCATTTTTATCTGTGTTTTGGTTCTGGCTTTTCCTAAAATTAGGATTTCTCACTGGGTTAGCCTGTTGGTTATCCAAGTGAGGTTTCCTTTCAATAACTTCTATTATGTCCATCAACCTTTCCATTCCTTTGGCCAAAGCATCCATTTTTTGGTCAAAGGGTAAAGTTTCTTCTTTCAAGGGTGTTCTTTTCTTAGTTTTAACTCTGGTTCTTTTGGTAAGCAGGTTAGCTTCAACGCTTACTGCTACACTTTGCATTATTTCCAAAGTAGGGGGATTTCTTTCTCTTAATTGAAAAGCCATATCTGTATCAAATCCATCCAGAAATTTGATCAGGGCTAAGCCAAGTGGAGGTCTAAGGTGAAGTGGAATGGCATTATATACACTATTAAACCTAGTGCAATAATCCTAAATAGTTTCATTTGGTCCCCTTTTAAGGTTTTCAGATTGAGCTAAAATTTGAAAGGGGTTCTTCTTCTTCTCCCACCTATTCAAGAATTGTTGGTAAAGGACTTCTAGACAATCTATGCTATGAGGGGTTAAATATCTAAACTAGGTTCTCACTTCTCTAGCCAGACTTTGGACGAAAATCCTCATTTGGACATCTGCTACGTCAATCTCATGAAGTTCAAAGTAGTCTGTCATTTTTCTAGTGTGTTGTTGCGCTGTGTATGTTCTAGTGCCATCGAAGGTAACAATTTTACTCTGATAGTCCTATGGTATAGCACCTTGAGTAGCAGGCATCACAAGGGGAGCATATCTATTGGCCATGATTCTAGGTTGGGTAGGAGTGTGAACCGGATTTGGGGTAATAGGGGGTGTTTGGGTCGTGGAGGAAGAACTAGAGGTAGTGGTAGGGTGTTGAGTGGTGATTGGCTGAAGAGGAAATGAAGGAATGAATGGAGGGGTGGATTGGTCTTCAGAAAGGTGAGGGAATAATGATGAGCTAAAAGAAAGTGAATCGGTTTCAGAAAGTTCAGGGGCTCTATCAGTGGTAATGGATGACTGAGGGGAGTTCCATAGGTTTTGATCAATTGACAAGTTGGCTCGTTATATTTCAAGTTCTCTGATGAACTCTGGATCTTGGATTAAGTCCAATAGTTCACTATTAGATGTGTTTCTAAATAGAGAAGTTTCAAAATATTCGTGAAAAGGAAGGCCTTCTAAGAACAACCACTCAACAGGGCATGAATGCGATCTAAACAAAGGTCTATGGCTGACTGAACTCTCTTGTCTTCTGATGATTCTCAGAATCAGGTTGGGATTTTCAAACATAGGGGGAGGATTTGGATCAGGGTTAGCCCTAGTATAATGAGTTCTCCCTGAAGCTAGATTTCATGTCTTTTAAATGCTTTTCTTTTATGAATGTTCACAATAACTTTTAACAATCCTTTAAGATGCTTTAAATTAAAATTTTAGGTGTCTCAAAGCTTTATTTTAACCGAGGATTTGTTCTCCCCAGTATGGTCGCCACTATGTTATCACTCAAGTTTTCCTTATTAGTTATTTAAAATAAGGAAAAGATCTAAGGTAACTACAAACCAATATTTTAAGTATAGATCCTAGCCAATCTACACTCGGAGAGGGCTCTCTCTTTATGATTGAGTGTTGTTTTGATATGATATTAGGCTAGCTATTAATGCTTAAGGAATTTTTTTTGATTTGTTTGGTGGAATTAGGGAAACAGATGGGCAGAGCAAGTATTCAGGCCATTGGGCTATGGAGTCAAGTAGGAAAGGTTTATCAGGATTTGATTAATCACCGAGGTAAGAGTTCACAAGGCAAGATAGCACAACAAGGACAGATTTGAAGGTCTAAATGGATGGAGAACTTAACCAGGGCCAAGGGCAGTGAAGAATCCATGGCAGGGATCAAGGTGAAGAAGGGAGGATTGGAAAATGGCAAGGGAAATTAAAAATCCTGTACTAAGGGCGAATAAAGGGAATGAATTATAGAAGTAAGGGAGGAACTAAGAATTCCTAGAATTAACCAATTTAGTAGAAAGCATTTAATAAGAAAACAATTAAAACAGAGAGCATTTAAGCTAATTCTGATAGTATTATTCCTTGTTTGCTTTTAAGAATTATAAGAAAACACAGATGATATTTCATAACATAGAAGGAAAACGATAATCAAACTTAGAGGAATGATACTTATTTGTTTCCCACAGTGCACATGAATCGAGTGAAATGTCCTCAACTTTATTTAATCCATTAAAACAGTCCAGCCTTGATTACAGCAGCTCTTTTAGCTCCGAACAAAAGTCTACAGAAATGCTTTTTAATCCACCCTAATTACTTCAATTTGTGATGTATTTATACAAAAACTAATACAAAATATCTCATAACTATACGAGACTTTTTCTAGGAAACAAAAATTATCTTCCACATGAAGATAGAGATAGATGGAAAACATATTGTTTGTTGTCCCTTTGTTTATGAATGTGTTGGATACTGGAACTCGGATTTTCCTCTTGCAGTTGCCTTGGTAGTTGTGTGTTGGACTTCACTTTTATCTTCACCTATTGATACTCTTTACCTGTGCTTATACTCTTCATCTGTGCTGTTTCATCCTTTCATTATGCATTACCAAAATTACCATGGTAAATATCTTTTACTTCATAGATTTACTATAGTAACTTTATAGTAAATCAGTCAAATTGGTCCACCATTCATTATCTGGCAATTTTATCCTGATCATCTTCCTATAAACTTCATTATCTTCTATGTACTTAGAAAAATTGGGCTTGTTGGTGAACAGATGTTTTACTTCATGTTCTATGTAAAATAGATTCTCCAAGCCATCATAAAGTACCTTTCTTGTAGGTAATGCTTTTACTCCTGAAGAACCTGCTTGACTCCTGGCCTGTTTATTTAGCCTTTCAATATAATATTCCTATGTCATTAACTTATGTATAACCAATGGACTAGGAAGGCCTTTCTCTTTCAAAATTCCATACTTCAACATGAAGCTATCTATATCTGCCTGAATACTCTAACACCTTTTCTCTAAGTTAAGCATTAAGTTCCTTTTAGTAAGAAATTTCTTTATTTCAATAATAGTAGTTGTTCTATCTTCAATATCTAACTCATCCAGTTGGTACTTGTTCCTGCTGTTTAAGAAATCAATTAACTGATTTGCCTCTTCAGGCTTATGTCCCAGTTCTTCTTTAGTCTTCTGTATAGCTTCTATAGCTATTTTTATTAATTCAATCTGTTCAAAAATTACTTGGATAGAAGGCCAAATATCATTGATGGAATCAATGATATTGGCCTATAATATATTTCTCATGTCTCCCAATGGTTTTTCTAATGTCAAGTCCTTCTCCAGGACTTTGATTCTTTCCTCCATCCTCTGGTTTTTCCTTTCTTCTTCTTTGTTCTGAATTTGTGCAAGCTCATAGTTTGTTTCCAAACTTGACATTTGTTCTTTGAGCTTTTTTAGTTTTGTGGTCTGGATACTCATTTGTTCCATGGCTTTAATCATCTCATCTGCCTTTTCTGCTGATGTCCTTGCACTGGTTGATGTACCTGTGGTTTTAATAGTCTTTGCTATTGGAAATACTATCACTGGTGGAAGTGTTGGTGCCAAGGAAGTTGCCATAGTGGAGGGTACTATTGTAGAAACTATGGGTATGATAGTCTAAGGAGCGGTGGCCAGCTCACTCTGCTTAGATTGTATTGCTTTCTCCAATTCCTTTTTAGTTTCTTTTAACTGATCATTTAACTTAAGGACTAAGTCCATAAGTTCTTCATCCTTTTTCTTCTCTATAATTTCTGCAGTTTGAGGGTGGTGGAGAGGAGGGATCTTGAGTTGCTTCTTCACTGCAGCTATATCATCATTTTTCTTTTTAATCAATTGTTTCGTTGCTTTGACATCTTTCAAATCATGTCCCAATTCTACCGCCAAGTCTTCTAGAGTTTTTATCCTGGTGTCTTTAGCCTGAGAGGAGGCCTTTTCCAGTTGCAGCTGTGCAATGGTATTGTGCAATGAATTTTGCAATTGATGTGCTGTGATGGTCTTACTAGTCAATGTAGAATAGACCATCTCACCAGTTTTCTTGTGCAGTTCTATTTCGTCAATAGGATGGATATCCTTTGCCAAAACTTCAAAATCATTCTTTAAATAATCATCCATGGATCTTGGCTGTTGCACAGTTGGCTTGAGGAAGTTCATCTGCATTTTTCCTTCCTTTATGTGAAAAGCTAACATAATCTTGGTTTGGTTACTTGGAACCATTTTGAGATAGTGAGCATAGGTTTGAGCTTTCAGTTTCTCATTCCTTGCTTTAATTTCTTTGTACTTTCCCTTAATGTTCGGACTGTGTTCAGAGGGAGCTATAAAAGAAGATACCTTTGTGCTCTGTTTCCTTTCCAATGCTTGTATCTGTGAGACAGATTGTGTCCCTTCTATTGGAATGGTTGGCCTACTATCACTCCTTTCAGCTGTTGTATTGCCTATTGTTTCCTCACTGTACTCCTCCTCTGCATATGGGTTTAACCTTTTCCTTTTAACAAAAGTTTGATCAATAGGCATAGTAGACAGAGTGGCCTCATCTTGGCTTCTCTTTAATTTTTTCTCCTCATTTAGAGGAGTCTACAAAATAGGAGGGTTGCTCATGATTTGTTCAGGTTGAGCAAGCTCCTCTGAGATTTCAGGCTGCTCTGACTCTTCTTGTTGTTCTGAATCTTCTGCCTACACTAAGGTTCCTTGTTGCTCTGATGGTTGTGTGTTGTGTTCCTGTGACTGCTTTAGTGATGAAGTTTCTCCAAGCACCTGTACAAATGAATCTTCATCAAGCCTTCTTTCTAAATCCACCATTACATTGTCAACTTCAACTTGTGTGTTATCTTTATCTATCAGAGTGCCTTCCACCCATTCTGATTGGTTGGCATATTGTTCAATTTCTGGGATCCTATGGTGGATATAAGGAGATAGCTTATGTTTCTGCCTTTTGTTACAAATGAAGTCGTGGGTGTCATAGGCCCATATGAAACTTTGTTTTAATTTCAATCTTTGGAGGATTTTATTTTCCTCCTTTCAAGCTTCTCTATTATTGCAAATAAATGGGCCTAGATGATCTTTTATTCTTAGCCAGGCCTTCTTCTTGGTTTTGACAAAGTGAATCTCATCAGAATTGACCATTTGCCTGTAATACTCCAACGCAAATAATTGCATGGGGAGATATCTAGGTAACTTGTAAGGAGGAAGCTCACACGCACAAACTCTGATTTCAGTATGGTTTTGGTACAAGTACCAATACCCTACTTTGTATTGTTTGGACAGCTAGAGAACCCTCTTAATGTCTGCACTAATTCCGGGAGGGGGACTTACTAATAACATTGTAGTCACTGGATGTACAAATAGGTCAATAAAATCCATGTATGGTTGGTGAGAATAACAAGACCTGTGGAATAGAGTATTCCAGAAGATGACGGATCTAGGATTCCCTCTAGTATCAAGATTTTGGACAAAGAAGGGAAACTTTTCAGTTTGGTAGTAGAGAAACAAGTGGTATAGGACTGATGAATATTTGAGCACTCTTTCAATTTCTAATCTCATAAATTGATCATGCATTTTATCTGCAATGAATTTTGCATAATCAAACTTGACTGCAAGAGGATGACTGGGGCTAAAAATAGATATGCCAGCAAAAATAGTCTCATCTACATATTCATTAGTGGTAGAACCTAAAATTCATGATAGCATTGCTGTGATATCTCTGCCTAGGTCAGAAAAGAAGCATGATATGTAAGGAGTGGGATCCTTTGGCATGTATTTTCCTTCAAAAATGAAAGTCTAGAGGATTTGGGTACTTCTGGAACTAGATAGGTTGTAGAATCTTTCAAGCAAATCAACAATGGATAGGGGGTGAGGTCTTGACCAGGTTGTAACTATAACATTTCATTTATGGATTCAGGAGTGATAGTGAATAGGACTTTCTGGTCTAGGGACATCACAGTGCTCCTGATAAGGTCATAGTTCACATGACAGTAGTGAATAGTTTCCGGGAAGACATGAACACTGGGAAATTGATACTTGGGCAGGTTTGATTCCTAGAGGCCTATCTTATTTGCATGGTTCAAGTAGATATCTCAGTTTTACAATGCAATTTTAGAGGGGTTTCATCAAAGGTGAGGTCGTTTATCTGAAAATCTTTGTCAGCCAAGGGAGGATGGTCTAAATCTCTATGGGGAGTGGTAGCTAGCATGACATTTAAGGCAATTGGGGTGTCCATCCTTGGCTCTTGTGGATTCAAGGATGAGGGCAAACAATTTCAAGGAATTATGGAAAATTGGGTTGTCTCAGGGAGCCTCAAGACTATCGAACAACTTAATTTTACTAAATTACTTTATTTTCTACAAAAATTCAATTCAGGTTTAGCATGAAAGACAGGGTTTCTCAGTTGAAATGGGGTAAATACCTAGTGATGGTTGTATGAAGGGACAAATGGCTCTAGTGCACCATTTGCATGGAGTGCACGGGTTTGCAATGGAAATGTGGAGTTCAACGGCTTCTAGAGGTTAACGGTTGGAAGCAGGGTGATGGTTCAAATGTACTGTGAGTGTGCATGGAGAATAGAAGGTTCTTTTCTTGGTAAAACAAAAATAATGAGTATTTTTGGGTTTATTGGCAAATTCAATGCTTTTGGCGTGTATAATGGAAAAGTGATAGTTGGCACTCGAAAGTGATAGTTAGCGCCATTTGACGGAGGTGATGTTTTGTCGTTTAACGAAGGTGGTAAGCAGAATATATCGCACTTCTTTTGAGGGATTGGCAATATTGGGAGAGGTCCGCCCGATGCCATTCATCGGGCGACACGTAGCGGCGGGGTGAATAGTAAAACTGTTCACATCAGGTGGGTAAAGTTTGGCATCGTAGGCCCCCTGGTATGAGCGTCAGCCGTTAGATCTAAAGGGGTCAGATCGCATGGTGGTTGGGAAAGGGATTTTATTAGGAATTAATGAAGGGGCTCAATGGGATAATAAATACAGATTAGGGAGATTAATGACCCCGGGGGTGATGTGATTGGAGGAAGGCTATTATTTAATCACAGGTTGAATGATTAATTCCTTTTTAATGTGGCGAAGGGTTATAGGTATTCATTAATCGTAGATAGATTAATTAATCTATTGATTAATTAATCCATCTGATTATTTCATTATTAAGGTTTATATTTCAAATCGGGGAGGGATATTAACATAAGGGATTTTAATAATATATACGGGGATGGGGTGTATTTTTCGAGAGTTAACTATAATAAATTAATGTTAATATGAAATGGAAATGGAGATAAAAATGCGCTAAGTAAAATGTTTCGAAATATATTCATATTTTCACATTTAAACATTATAACTTACACTTAGGTGCATTTTATGGGTTTCTTGTGACAAGGGGCTTTGTATGGGGATAATTACTTTTCCTAAGCAAATAGTGGTTTTACTCTAGGAAAAGGGGTTTTTAGCGGAAATGAGTGAATGATGAAGGGGGTTAATGTTGATGAGGGGTTTTGGCACTTTAGACCTTATAAGTTATTGGGCCAAAGGTCCTGTCCCTAAGCAAAAGTCAGAGAAATGCTCTGAGCCCCTTTAACTTCACGGCTTTGGGCACTTTGCTTGTTATTTGTGGGAAATTAGTGAAATAGGGGTAAAATGAATGAGGAAATTAAACACTTGATTTTGTGTAAATGTTCCCTTGTTATCCATACTTTTAAAGCAACATGATGATGAAAGTAAATGATATGAGTTTTAACTATTCATCATGCACAATTCTGCAACCATTCCTCTACTTACCCATGTACACATGCTACCATTTTTTCTACTCTTTATTAGGGTGCACTTAAACTAGCAAACCCTTATCAAACTTTTCTTTTCTTTTACAATGGAAAGCTATCTAAGTCTAACCTTATTACATCCAAGGGTTCAAATTAAACATTTGAGCTCCTTTCATTCACTCTACCTAATCTAATTATCTACCAAGATTACACTATTTGGTCAGATTTTATTCTCTACCTATAGACATAGAAATTGAAAACATGAATTAGACAAGTTTACACTATTTGACCATTCATGGATTGTCACATAAGTGACAAGCTGCACACAACCTTTTATTTTTTATCAAAGTAAATAGTAGTGGAATTTTGGTTTGCACACTTTCATGGTCTTTTCGTTTTTCCTTGGGGTTCATTTTTCATCTTTTTTGACCTTTTCTTTATTCTTTTTGTCCTTTTATTTTTCTTTTAGGGCATACCCTCTTTACATTTTAAAAATTTTTTGAACTTTTGAATATGGAAAAAATTTGCAGAAAGAAAAGGTATGCACATATTATAGAGATAAACTAAGTCAATCATAAATTATGACACCTATTGTTATAGGAACATAACATAATGTCTGAATATTTTTCAATGAATAGTTGAGTGTATGAAAGAACTGGCATAGTGATAGACACACTCTCAACTATTTCACCGGTGCTGATATTTATCGTGTCTTCTGAGGTGGATTTGTTGGGTGCCATTATGATAACAATTTGATGGAGAGAGACAAACTCGAAAAGTTTAAGTACCTGTATGACATAATGCACTCATGGAAAACACAGATTAGCTCAAGAAAAAAGGTCTATTCAATAAGATCAAGGCAACAAATCACACACTGAGACAAAATATTACATAATTCTTGGGTTGAAGTTGAGAGTTTGGGATCTTGAAATAAGCATTTCATAGTCTCAGTAGATAAGTTGGAAGTTAGAGGCTTGAGAATACACAATGTGCAGTCCGAGTTGGGCAGACTAAGCGAAGGAATTGCACATTGGACAGTCTCAGTGGCTAGAGCTAAGGGTTGAGGCTTGTGACTGTGCAATTTGTAGATGGGAATGTTAGTGACTGTGCATTGTGAAATATCATAGGCCAAGCTTGTAGAACGCCTCTTGAAGATTCGAAATGCATAGTTGGGGAAGGCAACTACTAGCCATGATTGTGCAGGTCTTCCCGAGAAGGGGAGTAAACAGTGACAGATCTGAGTTCTGGGGTAGGAAGGAATGTATATCTAGCTAAGGGGAAATAGATTAGTGAAAATTAAGTGCTAGAATCCAACATGCAAGAGGAAAAACGAACATGCAAAAAATAACCCAACATCAACAACTGGTGGTGAGAAAAAAACAAAAACTGAATGCAACACTTGAAAATGTGAATGATGGACTAAACCAACACTTGTAAAAGCTAATATAAATGCTAGCTACTATGAAAAGAAACATATAAGATATGACACATAGCAGCAAAAGTGATAGAAAAAGCAACAAATGGCGACACCTGCAAAGCTTACACAGAAAAGCACCGCAAACTTAGCTGAAAGTTCCTTGATCTCCTTAGGAAGGCTAGAGCACCAAGATTGAGTGTTAAAATAAGATCTATGGGTTTCTATTAAATAGATCTAAGCGTGTTAGGGTTTATGAAACACATGCCTAAAATCAGGGAAAAAGCGCCACTTGTTTGAAAGCCATAATTAGAAACTCAATGGACTTAACCAGACATTAATTGGGAAACACCTATTTTTAGGAATGCCAAGTCCACTTTCTTGAAAAACTATTGTTTCACACTAGCAAAAAGGATTGCACAATTCCCAAGCTCAAGGGCTTATGCAATTCCTTGCCTCAGTGTATTGCGCAGTTTCTGAGAGGAAGAAAAGCCTTTTGTGTAGTTTTTGAGCTCAAGACTAGCTTGCCTTCCATGATTCCGCTGTTCAGATCCTCAAGGCCCAATGCAATTTCCAGAGATAGTGGATTGCATAGTTCCGAGAGGGAATACCAACAATGTTACAAGGTCAACATAGGAGATGGCTTATGTTAGAAAAGTTTTTGATGTGGGCCACAACAAGACATAACAAGCACTACGTGGAAGGACAAGTCTTCAACATCGACATGAATACTTGACAACAATGAATGATGAACTCTTGATGAACTCTTGTGGACAAAAGGCTGGCTAAAAAACATCTAATAATGATATTAGGGTTTGAATGGGAAACATACTCCATTCATGTCCATGACCATAAGTTTTTTGTTAATTTCCGCATTGCATTGTAATTATTTGTAACATAAGAGAATTAAATGTTCACAAAGAAACATGAATGAGAATATTTAATACATTTTATCTATGTCACTAATGAGCATATAGTTAAATCGAGCATGAGAAAATTTCTATAAGAATCTTTCACCTTATATCTCTTGTGGCCTCCAATATAACACCCACCTCTATGCATCTAGTGTGTTTATGCTTTATTCACTTATCTCCTTGTTATTTCATGCTTGTATTGATATTATGAACAATATATTTAGTTAGAGAGTTACGCTAAATACTCATTTATATTGTTTATTTAGAATTTAGTGTTATGTATTTTTATCATTTTGATGCATTATTGTTATTGGAATCGATGCATGTTTTATTTTATGATTAAGTGAAGTATTACAATGTATTTATAGGAATTAATTTTGTTGTAGACTATTTTTTGAAGTTCACACTAGCTTGGGTTAGATGTTGGGAGTAATAGAAGAAATGTTAAATGTGTGGTGGAAATCATATTTAGGGAAAATGATTTTTTCTCTATAAGAATAGTGAATATAGATGATGACATATTGTGAAACATGGGATGAGAAAATTTTATCTATAACACATGAAATCTAATTTCTAAATTGATTCTTGGTTAAAGACATAAGAGGGATGGTTTTATTTAAATAAATTTCATTTTATGAACTTAATGTTTTCAATTTTAAGTCTAATTTTACCCCAAGTAAATTTAGTTATGGCAAATAATGTTGGAGAGGGGATGGGAAATAACATATTTTTTTTTGGGGAATGATTTGTTACTCTTTGGGGGATTGAAAAATATGAAGTTTTCCTTGATTGAGGGGATGGATTCTTTCTAATGTTATTTTAAGAAAGAGGAATGGTTTTGGGATCTATGGGAGCGTTCTTAAAACTACTCTAGAATTTTTTGAGTGGGTAGAGTAGGTTAGGGGTGCATGTAACTTAAAGGTGGTATTGGTGGTAATGGTTTTAGCCTAGAAAATAATTGGGCCCTTGGAACTAGAAGTATTACAATACCTCATGCTAGAGTGGAATTGTCCTTGTCAAAGAAGCTTACAACTATATGTATTATGGTAACCTTAGCTAGTTTAACAACCTAATTTCTCATCCTCATGTACACAATGAAAATACTTTTATAAATTAAAAAGGGCTAAGAGAGGGCAACAGATTCCAGAGTTGAGAAGGTTTCTTTCTTGGGAAAGTCAAGGTTTCTTGGTGCAGGAAGTATGAACTGTTTTGATAATCGTTAAAGGTTGGTTGGTGTGCTTTAATGGACTGGCTTTTTGGAGTTAATAGGACTGCAAGAGAAGTACATAGACCATGTTTCCTTGGATAATGCTTGCAAGGCATAGAGGACACGAATTAAAGAAGTGGATTGTGTTGTCAGCTAGGATAGTGACATTTACACTATGCATGAGGAGAAAAGGAGGTGGTTCAACCCCATTAGGGGACACACACACAAATACACTTAAGGAGGCATACATTCAAGCATTCAGGAACCATGATAAAAAATCAGAGAAGAAGGGGACATGCTTATGGTTAGCAAGATTTAAAGGAACATTAGAATCCATGTATTTGGAGTAAAACGATAGTGCCTCAATGCACTGGTTACACTACAATTCTATTGTGGATAGAGAAAAAAATCCTTGGTTCATGGTTCATCTGTTGGTAGTGTTTCATCTCCCAAGAAAACCCCTTAGTCTCTGGAATTTGGCTTGGGGGTGACAATTGTAAGTGAGCTTGGCTGTAGTAGTCTATGGTTGGGTGGACAGTCCTTTTCCCAGACTCAGTTTCCCAAAATACCAAAATATAAGTATCCTTTTATTCATATTGCAATGCCAATGAATATGAGCTGCATTTCTTGGAATGAAATGGTGTTTAAATTTGCAATGAATAAGTATATTGCATTAATGATTGATATGGTATTGCAAGGTAAGGCTTATAATTATACATTTTGTTCTGATACTTCTGAATGGTATCCTATACCATTTCTCTATATAATAAGAAGTGTTATGTTTCATTTTGGTTAAAATCGTGTGCTTTTGAATTACTTGAACATGTTTTGAGATAACATAATGATTAATATACATTGTAAAACCTTGAATACATTAAAAAGGGCTAAAATATTTGAATTAAACCATATCAATATTTAATATATTAGTTCTTTCTATCAATGTGCAATGGTTACATTGGAGACTGCCTATTCTGACAGGGTTAGTGTACATATGTTGGCTACAAGCCATATTACAGTTATGTAGAATCGTGTTGATGTCGAAGGTAACTCCCTTTCATTGTGCATAACTCTTAACCTTGCATCAGGGATTCCCCAACCTTACATTTTTAGCAATCAAGTTTTCTTGTTCTAGCGGTGCCAGTGCTAAACCATTTTTCACCAAACATCGTCCTTCATACCACACCTTGGGACCAAACACCCTGAAGGTATTCGAAAAGTGCCACAATGTAGCTGGTGAAGGAATTACACACTATAAAGTTGTAAGAAAACCCTTAAAGGTCTATTAAACTTACATTTTTAGTATCCTGCATTCTCGCCCTAGGGGCACTGATGTTGGGGGGTTGCATGTCCTTACTAATAGCCAAATGCCCATAACCTCTTAGCAGTGCCATGGAATTGCTTACAGGCTTGACATGGAGTTTGGAGCTCCTAGCATGTGGCAAGAGAGGTGGATACTTTTCAAGAGTTCACTTCAAATCTTTTGCAACGGGTGGCCAACAGATCACCAACGCAAGGATGAGAGGGATTCCATGTTCTGAAATAGGGAATACCCAAGGGTCAGGAACTCATTGGAGTGGATTTATCTCAAGCTAAGGAGAGGTCGTGCCGACATGTTCTTAGTAAGCCACCCTTGCCATTATTGTAAGTGGATGCAAACTTCAGAGTTTCTTGAACCCTCGTGGCTGAGTCATGATCACAAAATTTAGTGGAAGGTGGGACATAAGAAAAGGAGCAAGCCTTGGTGAGGAACATAGATACTGAGATCAAGTGTATTGCTTAAAATATGAAATCCCTCTATGGTTAACCATGCAAGAGATTAAGCATTAGTAATGTTATGGTGAAGGAAGGAAGGGGGTTAACTTTATGAAGAGGTCAATTAACCTTATCCTTCAACTTGGTGGAACCCTAGTTATGGAGGCTTAACATTGGTGTGTCGAGTTTCCGTTATTGTTCTTGGACAAGAAAGAGATGATGTGGCTCAAAAATAGTGCCTGGAGGTTTGTTTTACATATCAGAGGGATCAATTGAGATTACTTCAGATGGGATGCACTGAAAATCACATAAGCCTTACGGATTCCACTATTGGCTAGAAGTGGTGCCCACGGGACAAATCATCCCTAGAGTTATATTGCAGTGATTATTGTTGTATCACGAGGAGGATTGATAGGGATGAATGGGAATTAGTCCAACTGTGCTCATGGCTTGAAAGCGGGAAGCATTCCCATTGGCCAGAGTGGAGCTACTAGATCACTCATCCTACTAGTAAAAAACCCATAAAGCTTAGATATGGAATCGTAGTGGGGCGTAGAATGATGAGGGGTTGGGCCAAGATCACCTCCACCTAACCCCAGTAGTTATGTTATTCTTCAAGGAAAAACCCACATAATATGTCATCCCATTAGGCCCACCTCGAAGTATTTGCATAGGGCATAGGTGAAAGGGAGAGGGGTGAGCAACGTAGGATGATGTGGTAGTGCCACCACGCATCCCAATTGGGAGAAAGGGTCATGCAAGGGTTTGTCCCACTAAACCACATGTCCCAAAGGATGTTTTCGAAAAACATTGAGTAGCAGTATAATGGAACAACATGGTTGACAAAGTGTTAGTCCTGCTAGGCTGACAAATCAGAGGTGGAGGAGCCTCCCATTAGCTAAGAGTCAAGCCCCTAGAACATAATCCACGTGTCCATGTGGCCTTGTCCAGAAAAAAGTAAAAGGAGTACCAAGAGGAGGCACCAGGGGAGCAAGGAAGACATGATGTGGTGTCGTAGCAACGTGGGGCAATCAGAGGTAAAGATGCGTGGAGGTGAGACCCACCAATACACGTAGGCCCCGAGGTCTCACCCTAGAGGTACAAATGTTGGTACAATGTATGTGTCAGGAAGAAGGTTACAGGTTACATAAGCCCAACCTCACTAATGGAGTGTGAATATTGATTGGTGGGGTGGTGGTCCCACCTAACAGGTCATCTCGATGGAATGAAATGGAGGTATCAAGAAGTGCAATAGAGGAAACCATCGGGATATGAGGATCGAAGTGAAGTGGCATAAGCTGCGGTGGTAGTTGATATTTGGAGTAGCGGACCAATGGGGAAAGTGGTCGTGTGACCCCACTACACACAAGCTTAATAGTGAGGCCCCAACAAATAACAAAGGAGCACACTTAGAAGTTTTTAGGAGGAGTAAGATAAGATGATGTGTCCCGGAGGCATAAGGAGGGCTAGAGTGAAGCGTCAGAATGATGTGGTTAATCATGGCCACCATGTTTGGTTGAGCTCAACGGAAGCTTGGGAACGATATATGTACTTACATGTATTTAAACATTGAATATGGGAGCTCGAGCCAGATATCGTAATAGGCATCTATATTAATGAATATCCGTGTGTGTGTGTGCATATATGTGCAGGGTTAATAGGCCTAGTTATGAGGTTCTGTGGATGATTTGAGAAGCTTAGACGATGTCTCCAAACCTTAAACTAATATTTGAAATGAGAAAATGGATTTTTTTATTATTATCCTATCCTCTAACAACACAGGAGGAGTTGGATTAGCAAGTGACACCTATCCCATTGAGGTGAGTAAGGTGGGGTGGTTTTTATATCTAGAGTGGTTTTCATTACACATAAGTACCCTAAGAGGAATGACGTTGTTGTAATTATTGGGCCCAAAATTAAAACAACATATACTTTTAACCAGATACTTTCACCTTAAATTGCCAATCCAATAAGTGTCACTAAACTTAGGTGGTGTTGTGGAAATTATTTGAAAACTATATAATTATAATATTATCTAAAACTCTAATAATATTGTGATAAGACAAATTATTAACACAACCCTTCCCATTGACCTCCTATGGATTAAGCTAATGCCTTTGATTTTCATCTCTTCTTCTAGTATGCCAAAAGTTAGATAAAAGTAGGCTATTGCTTAATATATGAGAAGCTAATTAGAGTGAAAGGTTCCTTAAATCAATAGCCACAATGTCATTGTTAAATTAAGTAAATAATCACAACATCATCTTATCAGGTTTATAAATTCACAAAATACACCCCAATGCATTGGTCATTATAATTTAGATGAAGTAAAAACCATCACAAAACTTACATGAAAATAAGAATACTATTGTAAATGGAAATGCATAATTTGATAGAAAACAAATACTTTGTTTTATAGAAGTGTAGCTAAATTTTTTATAACAAAAATTATAATGACATAATTTGATAGAAAACAAATACTTTGTTCTATAGAAGTGTAGCTGAATGTTTTATGACAAAAATTATAATGACATAATTGGAATGAAAAGGAGGGTTCCTATGACCTTCCCTTAAGCGGCCCTTACCCAAGGGATCTCTTGCAACCATAAAGACACTTTACAAAAACAAAAAATCAATCAAATATTATTCTTCGCATTTAAAAATATCATAGAACTAAGAGGAAGAAACTTTGTCTCTATAGAACAATTTGAATGTCTAATGACAACCAAATAATAATAGGATAAGAACTTGGTGAGACTATATATATCATCTAAGACTCTATTTATATTTAAATGATGTATAAAGATGCTAACTAACACCTTTAATCATAATCTAGATCGATGGATGTTGTCTACTTGATTTCCTCTTTTTTAACCTAGTTGAGTTAACATGGGTTTTTCTCGCTCCTCTACTAATTCAAATTCGAATATAAAACTAATATTTTGAAAGGGTTAAACTACTTAAGGATCTTATTGTTTCCTCCTAGTGCTTGGTATATAAAGGTCATTCTTTAGTGATGAGGGGAACAAAATCCCTTGAATTTTTCTCTACCCTCAATTAATTGGTATTTGATATATATTTGAACAAGGTCAATAGTATCAGGGTTGAATCCTCTTTTTCTTGACATGCAATTGTCCTAGAAATTTCTCGTCAATGTTACACTAATATTCATGCTTATAAAACCACATTAGATCATTATATTCTAACCCCAAAATCAATTTCAAAAACACTTAAGATACCATTCATACATCACATTCATTTGAAATTATGCAATTCATATCCATTTAAATAAGAAATAGTCAAAGTCATATAGTTTGGTCATTCAAAAGTAATAATTTCCATGAAGAGCTTTACTTCATGAAGGAAATTTATGAAAATTAAGGCAATGAGATGGGAAATAACATGACAATATAAGGCCCCATCATCACCCGACCAATGGAGGGTCCAACATCTTGATGCAACCAAAATCAATCCAAAAAAGTGAAGCTTCATAATTCATTCTTTATCATCTAATTATTTCTTTCTACATGCTTCTCTAAGGACATATGCAATTATATGTGAGACAAAATTATTGTCACGATATATTGCCTCTATTATATGTTCTACTTTTCTCCATCCCTCCATCTCTTCTTCTCTTCCTGATCTATTTTTCTTTAATTCCAAAAGGGAGCAGGATGTAAAACAAGGGGGTGTTTGAATATTAAAACCAATCCAATGAAACTTCATTTTTCTCAATGTCTATACATACAAGTAAGCTATAAAAATGGAAACCTTAAATCCTTACAAGGAATGAGGTTCTTCCTTATTAAGAGTAAGGGTAAGCCTTTCCCACCTACTTTTTCATAGTTTAAGACCTTTTCCCCTATGTTTTTCATTGTGCTTTGATATTGGACTAGTTCCATTCTTTATTTTTCTTATAGAACTAGGATTAGCTCCACATCTAAGTTTATTAATGCATGACTCCTCAATGCTTATTCAAGTTAGTGGCTTCATCCCTCACCCATAAACAAATAATTTGATCTTCTTCCCCAAACCTTTGGACTTCTATGACCCCATTTTATTCATTTTGAACCCATGAAAAAAATTATTTTAGTTTAACATCCCCCTTATAGTTGTTTGGATATCATCTAAAAGGATGATACATGACATAGTCACATAGGTAAAATTCATACATTAAATTCATTTCCTTCTAATGCAACCGGTGATAAATCTTAGTGGTATCCCTTTGATTGTACATATGGAAAGGTAGGTAGTTGGAAATCTTATTCAAATGAAACTCATGCCATTGTTCCCTCATATAAATTGTGTAAGTCCTTTCGAGGGATTTGTAGGGGAGCATCTCTTTTGCAAGTTCCAATACTCTAATTATATAGCTCTCTAAAACAACATTTTTTACAACTGTGCCTTTAGTCTCTTCTCTTTGTCTCTCCAAATCTATTATTAGGAGTAAATTCTCAATTTCAAGTTTCTTTGTTGTTTCCACACAAGGGCTTCACTAGGAGGAAATACCATACCACGTGCATTCATATTGGGGGATATATACTGAGAAAAAAATAACATAATATATTGAGCATATAATAGGGGGTAAAGGGTTTTTGTACGTTGTTTATAAAATATGGAGCTCAAATTTAACGAAAAAATTTAAAGGGGTATAAAAAATGTTAATGAAAAGGTGGATACCTACAGTATCTAGTGAAAGTAGGGTTTTTTTTTTTAACTGGGAAGGTGTATTGGGTTTGTATTGGTAGGGGGTTAAATAAAGTTATTTTTAGAGGTATTTTCCGATAAGTATTCAAATTAAGGGTATTGTTTAGAATGCCACAAACACACATGTTATGTTAGAGGTTCATTCAATGAAGCCCCCATGGGCTTCCATGTGTTTCATTTTGAGAATTTAAGACTTCTCTTGTAATTCATGTGACATTAAAGAAATGTATGTACCTCTACTTTATACTTCTCTCCTTGACTATGGAATGGTTTTCCATCTAGGACCTTTTCACTTGCTTCCTCCAATTGGTCAGGAGCTCTTGTAGATTAGTTCATCATTTAATATATTGGTGACTTCTTGTGTATCATCCATACCCATTGTAATACTAGAAGGATGGATATGTTCTATAATGTCTATGATAGGTCTAGGCGGAGGAATTATTATGTATTATGCCACCTATTATCTTGTCTTTATCCTCCTTTCTACCTTGAATATTATTATCCCTTGATGAGATTTTTTTTTAGGGATGCTAGGGATTTAATGAGATGATCCACACATATTCACTATGGAATTAGTAATATCTTTATCCATGTATCTTATTCCTTTTTAACTTCCTCTACTTATATCCTCTTATGAGTCTTCCTCTTCTTGTCATGGCTGGTTCCTACTTTGTTTATCATTTTCTTCTTCTTTCTTAAATCTCTTGTGGGGTCTATGTATTCATACTTGATATTATTAGCTTGCAAAGCTAGAAAATCCTCATTTCTTGTTGTTGGGAATTTATCCCATGAAATTTGATGTGGCTACCTAAGAAAAGGATCACATCTAAGTAAATTCATTGGTCCATGGTGGGTTGAGGCTATTTATTTTCCTTCATATCTCTTTAAGGTCATCCTCTTGAGATATTGGAGCAAAAATTATAGGACACTAAATTTTTCTTCATGCTTCTAATGTGAATAATATATTATTTGGTACAATAGCCTAAAATTTTAGGCATGTACTAGGATAAATAACCCCTCATAAGTTATATATTTGTTAAGGTGAAAGGATACCTCATCCCAAGATGCTAATAAACTAGTTCTTTTGACACCCTTTTTTGTTTCCTCGGATTTATATGTTGATAGGAATAATTTTTCAACCCCAACCATTGGAATTTTATACTCTTTGTCCTAGGGAGAACCAATGGGTAGCCCTATCACCTTTACATGGTCAACTATGCGTGCATGTATCTTTGACTGTAGTGAAATGTCCTTCATAATTCCCTCTTGGAGCATGCATTTTTGCAGGCTTTGGGTAAATTCTATAGTGAGATCATCATCAAAGTCTTGTTATCTATTTAAATACTAAAGCCATTGAGAATTTTGGAAGCTCTCAACAAATTTAGGGTTATTGCGGAATTTTTTTGTGCTAGCAAGCTCTGTTTTGTCAAAGGAGATGCCAATTGTTTCATGTGTTAACAATAGAAACCCTCCTTTTGCTAGTTTGCACATTTTCTTGAGAGATATTATAATGATGTTTCACATTGGTGATGACAACTTGAATTTTTTTTTTTTTTTTTTTTTGTTGGAAATGTTTTTTATATAGCATGAGAAGTCTATAAACATGATCTATAGGTAACCTCATCAAATAGAGGATCCTCTTCCATATAGCCTTAGAAGGATTTAGAAGCATTTAGTGGCCTTTCGATTGGAGGTTGAGAAGTCTATATAATCAAGTAGATTTCTTTTGTATGGTTAAAGATGCATATAGATGTATACAAGACAAAATTATATGATGGAAAGTATATATGGATGAGTGTAGATGGGGCATGTAGGATCAGTACTAGGTTTGGAGGTAGGTATAAATGGTATAAATTAATGTGAGAAATGAATGCGTTGGGTTTTAAACAAAGATTGCATGTTGCAATTTATGCTTTTTTATGTAATATTACTCATTTGGACTTGGACATGTACTCTTGTATACTAAATTTCTTTGATATCTGAATTCTCTTTTGGACTTGGAGTTTTTGGGTTCTGTATTTGTAATATATAGTAAAATGATGCCTTGAATTTCTACAACTAAGCTCCTTAAGTTGTTTTGTTTATATAGAGAACATTTTTACACGATACTCTGAAGAGTTAGGAATGACTTAAACTAAGAGGATTAAATTTTAGCATATCAACTAAATGAGATGACATTTATAGTTAATCCCTACAATATTTTTGTATTCTAATTTTACTTATCCAATGGTTCTTAATGTTGATAAATTAAGAAGTAACTTTTTCCAGAATGCATGTATTTATCTTCCATAGTTAGCCTTGAGGAGTGTCACTTAATATGCTTGACGAATATTATATGGGATGCTACCTATGATATTAGGTTGAATGATTCCATGCTTGAATTCTTGGGTATTTGTAACATCTATAGAAGAGACTTGGAAAATATTTAGCAATACATGTCAATGATTTTAGTTTTTTTAATAATATACTTTTAAAGTAGAAATGCCATTGTTGGGTGCCTCAGAGTGGTTTTGTCATGAGGATTCTTTTATTTTTATTTTATTTCATATATCAAGGATTTCCTTAGGAAAGGATTTCATGTCAAGAACTATCCTAGATGCCTCAACAGAGGTTTTAATATATGAAATTTGAAAGTGTTGTTACTTTGAATTATATCAAGATGGCATCCTTGAACATGGAAAGTAAACTCATTTTTGGAAATGGCTTATTGTATAATTTGAGCCCTTGTTCATTGACCAAGGGATATATTTTGTCTTCGTCCATTCTTCTCATATTCATTTATCCATTATCATAATGAGTGTCAACTTCATATATCCTTAGTGTTGGGATCCATCCTTGGACCTCCCTATATTAAGCTACATAAGATTTATTAATAGTTATATTTTTTATATGAAACCATCCTCTTTTAATAAGGCCCATTAGATAGTAGTGGATAGTTATTTAATGTAAACAATCCACTTTATAAGGACTATTAGGTAGTTGGTACCCATTAATGACATGAAGACAAGTAGGTGTGGTTTTTGCTATTAAACATATGCTTAAATATATACAATATCATACGGATCTTGGGATGGGTGACCTCCCAGAATGTTATGAAACCACCTCACAAAAATATAGAAAAGATAGATCAGTGACTTCAAAATCAACCTCTTTGAGGGGGCAACCTCCTTTACATTACACAAATGAACAATTCTTGGATGATACAAATGACAAAACCTCCTTTCTATATATAGGAGCCTAAGGGGTCACAATATCATCAAAGCTGACATAACCATAATAATATAAGGGCACAACAATAACATTAGTGGGCTTCTATGGGGCACAATAATGACAATATGGGGACAATAGGGGCATAATAATAATTATAAGGGCTACAATGGCAATAGTAATGGGGGAATCACTAGTATTATAGGGACCTAACATGCCCCTCTCCTTCAAAAAAGTGTTGTCCTCAATGCTTTAGTAGTTCTCGATGTTTCTGTATAAGATTCTCATCCTCCCATGTGGAATCTTTAGAGGGTAAATTCTTCCACTTGATGAGATACTCCGAAATTGATCGATTTCGTAGATATCGAGTTCTTGTTTTTGTAACTGCTTCAGGCTCCAATATGATTTTTCCTTCCTCGTCAAGTTTAGGAAATATTGTTTGAATTGGGAGCTTGTCACCTATAACCTTCTTTAAGCATGAAACATGGAAAACTAGGTGCACTCGGGAAGCTGCAGGAACCTCCAATTTGTATTCTATAGTACCAATCTTTTGCAACACCTTGTATGAACCATAATACTTTGGTGATAATTTATTATCCTTCTTAGCTTGCTTGAGGGACATGCTTTTATATGGTTGTAGCCGTAGGAATACCCAATCACCTACATCAAAACTTCTTTTGTTGCGATGTTGATCTACCTGTTGTTTCATTCTATTCTACACCAAAGTGAGGTTATCCTTTAAGAGTTGGAGAACTTGTTGTTGATGCTCGATGTGATCTTCCACTACTTGAACCTCAAATTTTTCTCTTAAATATGATGTGATGGATGGTGGATGATATCCATAAAGTACCATAAATGGGGTCATTTTTGCTGCGATATGGAAGGAAGTGTTATACCACCATTTAGGTAGAGGTAACCACTTGACCCATTGTGTATGTTTATGAGATACAAAGAAAAAAATTTATCCTTCCAAACATTTGTTCATTATCTCAGTTTTCTCTTCATATTGAGGATGGTAAGATGAGCTATGAGCTAATTTATTACAAAGACAAGAAAATAATTCCGTCCAAAAATTTCAAGTGAAAATGGGATCTCTATAACTTACTATAATCGTTGGGTCTCCATGAAGCTTTTAAATTGTTTCCATAAATGTAATAACAACTATATTGGCTTTCAAAAGGATGAGATAATGCACAAAAGTGTGCATACTTGGTAAGTCTATCAACTATCCATGATGACACTCTTTCCTTCATACTTGGGTAAGCCTGTGATAAAATCCATTGAAATCTCCTCCCAATGTTGGCTTGGAATGGATAAAGGTTGCAATAGACTTGCGTTCTTAATTGTTTCAACTTTATTTTGTTGGCAAACCAAACATCTCGTCACAAAATTTTGAATATCTAATTTAAGGCTATCCCAAAAAAAATCCTTCTTAACCATGTGGTAAGTTTTTAAAAATCATGAGTGCCTTCATAAGGGAGAAGTGTGCAATTGCACAAGAATCTTTTGTTTGAGTTGGGAATTCTTACCTAGGTATAAGGGATCTTTGTAACATAAAGAATCATTTTTCCAGCTAAATGTATCAGATGTACTGGGATCTTGTTGTAACGTTTAAATGAGTGCCCACACTTATTCATCAATCTTCCATTAATCCCTTGCTTCGTTTATCATATCTAGTTGGATAATAGAAATGGAATAAAGCAATGCTTCCACATCCTTATCCTTTATTGAGAGTGCATCTGCAACAACATTTTTCTTCCCTTTTTTGTAGATGATTTCAAAGTCATAACCCAACATCTTTGTGTCCCATTTTTTCTGCTCTTCTGAAGATAATCTTTGTTCTAAAAAGTATTTAAGACTATCATGATCTGTTTTTACCTTGAAGTGTCTTCCCATTAGGTAGGTTCGCCATTTCTTAAGTGCATGTAGTATTTCCAACATTTCCTTCTCATAAATAGCTTTGTGTAAATACTTTCCATTGATTGTACGACTTTCGAAAGCAATGGGTCTTTCTTCTTGTATTAAAACAACACCAATTCCATTTCCCGAGGAATCACATTCCACAACAAAGGTTTTTGTGAAGTCCAGTGTAGCTAAGACTCGTTCTTAGAACATTGCCTCTTTAAGATGTTTGAAGGCCTTCGTTGCTTCTAGTGTCCATGAAAATGAATCTTTCTTCATTAATGTTGTTAGAGGTGCTGCTATTCTCCCATTATTCTTAACAAACTTGTGATAATACCCTGTGAATTTGAGAAATCATTGCAGATGCTTTATGGATGTGGATATTTTCCATTACTTAATGGATTTAATTCTCCTAGGGTCTACCTTAACACCTTCATGAGATACAATATGACCGAGATATTCCACCTCTTGTACTCCAAAGAAACATTTGGAGATTTTTGCATATAATTGTTTCTCCTCCAATAGTTTAAGCACCTTGTCAACATGTTGAACATGATCCTTCCAAGACTTGTTGTAGATTAGTATATCATCAAAAAATACTAACACAAATTTTCTAAGGAAGGGTTTGAAAATGGAATTCATCAAACCTTGAAATGTAGAAGCTGCATTGGTAAGGCCAAAAGGCATGACCAACAATTCATAATGACCCTCACGAGTTCTAGATGTTGTTTTCAGAATGCCTTGAGTCTTCATTCTGATTTGATGATATATTGAATGAAGATCCAACTTGGTGAAGTAAATTGATCCATGCAATTCATCCAATAATTCATCAATGACAGGAATGGGAAATTTATCTTTAATAATGAACTTGTTGAGCTCCCTATAATCAGGACACATGCACCATGATCCATCCTTCTCGTGCACTAATACTACTGGAGCAGAGAAAGAACTTTGACTAAGTTGAATTATACCAACCTCTAGAATTTTTGTAGCCATACATTCAATTTCACTCTTTTGGGCATAGGAATATCTGTAAGGCCTAATGTTTCGAGAACACTTCCTGAAATCAAATGAATAGCATGATCATGATCATGAATAGTTGGGAGGCCTTTGGGAGTCTCAAATACCTTGGAATGATTGTCCAAGACCTTTTGGAGATTTGGAGAAATATATGATTTCGATGTGGGAACTTCTAGAGAACATAATTGTGCAATTACACCTCATTGTTCTTTCTTTAGAATCTTTGTCATTCCATTAGAGCTAATTATCTCTTCTAGTTTCCCTTTGATACCCCTTAATTCAACTTCCTTTCCTTCAGAAAAAATTTTCATGAAAAGTTCTTGAAAATTAAAAGATATTGTACCCAGGGATTGTAGCCATTGGACTCCTAGTACAACATCAGCACCACCCATTGGAATGGAAAGCATTGGTCTATTCAATACATATTTTCCCATGGATAGCTTGATATTATGGCACTTACCAGAGCAATTTATGGTTCCTCCACTTGCAACCATCACTTGACATTCTAGTGCTAGATATAGGAAGAAATTCAACTCCTTTGCTATATTACAACGAATAAAATTATGGAACTACCTAAATTAATCAACACTATTACCTTTTTATTATTGATATGTCCTTCTATCTTGATAGTTTGAGGAGTGGTTATTCTGGCCAATGCATTCCAAGATATGGTCGGATTAATTTCTTCTTTCTCTAGGGTTTGTTCCTGGTGTGTATCCTCTTCTTTTGATGTTTTCTTGTTCCTTTTCTTCTTCCTCTTCACAATATATGTAAAATAATTTCTTCTCAACACACTTATGACCTTTAGTGTAATTTTCTATCACAATTGTAACAAAGCCATTTTTGCTCTTTTTTTTCTTCCAATTTGTTGTGGTGTAACCTTGGTAGGTTGTGGAAGGCCTAGGGGAAAAGTACTTCCATCTTTTTATAGTTGTGATTGGTAGGCTTCCTTGTTTCCATAATTTTCTTTCAATTTTTCTCACCAACATGAAAGCCTTCTCCAATGAATCAAGTTCCCAAACATGAACCTCATGTTCGATGCTATCCTTTAAAGTCCCTATGAACACATCAACCCTATGCTCCTCTTGGATATATTTTACCCTTATATTCAATTTTTGGAAGTCTTCAATATGCTCCACCATTGAACCCTTTTGTTTGAGATTTATCAATTAGCTAAAGAAGGTGTTGATCTCTGTATCCTCATAATGTGTTATCATTTCATCCATAAAAATTGACCAAGTGGCAATTTGTTTACGGGAACAAAGCCATCGATACCATACAAACTGATTGGGTTCCAAATATAAAGTTATAATGCATACCTTTTGTGTGTTTTGCACATTATGGAGATCGAAATATTGTTCCATCTATAGTATCCATGTTACAGGATCCTTGTCATCAAACTTCTTCATATCGATATTTGGAACATGGTGGGTCTTTATTCCAATGTTAGAGTTTATGAAATCATGATTAACATTTATTTGTTCTCATCATGAGTTTTCACTACTACCTTTTTGCCATTAGGAAGCCTTTCTTGTAGAAAATTTGTCAAGCCTTCGTTCAAACCTTCCACGTCTTTCTTCAAATCTTCAATGTTGTCATTCTTTGAATCATGATTAACATTTATTTTGTTCTCATTCTAAGTTTTCTCTACTACTATTTCACCATTAGGAAGCCTTTCTTGTAGCAAATTTGCCAAGCCTTCCTTCAAACCTTCCACATCTTTCTTCAAATCTTCAATGTTGTCATTCTTTGAATCATGATTAACCTTTATTTTGTTCTCATTCTGAGTTTTCTCTACTACCTTTTCGCCATTAGGAAGCCTTTCTTGTAGCAACTTTGTCAAACCTTCCTTCCAACCTTTCATGTCCTTCTTCCAATCTTGAACATTGTGTTTCATACCATCCATGTTAGCTTCCACGCCTTTATTTAAACCATCCATCTTATCTTCCACACCTTTCTTTAAACCATCCATCTTAGCTTATGTTGTTTTTTGTGAGAGTGAAATTTATTGCACTTGGTCTCGTAATTTTGATATATCATGTTGCATTTCTTCCTCTTCTTCATGAGTCCTGTTGGAGCTTTTACATTTCTTGCTAGGTGTTTCAATTTTATTTCTTTAGGGCATAAATTAAAGATAATGATGAATTCCTTCAAACTAATTTTTCAAACCAAACTCATGCAAAATTAAAAAAAAAAACTACACACCTTTTTTCACTTTGTAGGAGCTCGATATTGAATCTGATGTATATATGAAATTTAGGATCTCCAAGGCCTGAAATTGTGAATTTTGGTATCCCTTTGATTCCTCTTTCCAACGCCACTAGTCTGATTGAAATTGGATTCTCCAAGAAAGCGTTATGCCCAATCCCCTGAGATGACCTCATTATACACTTTTTCAGTAGAGCGAACTTGTACAAATGTCACGTGTCACTATTTTAACCTTCAGACCTTAAAACGATGCAAAACAAACTACATTCTATCCTCTTTCTATAAATTATTACAAAATTGCAATCTAATACTCAGAGAGAAAATTATGATGATTTTCCCAATATCACCTGTTTGGGACATAATTCAGGAACCTACAAAAACCCTAACTTCCTTGGATCATATCTACGTAAATATAGCAAAACAAGATCTGAAATTTAGATCCGAGGATCATCAAGATTTTGGCTCAAATGGGTTTTTTCTTTATCTTCTGAAACCCTAGAATCCAAAACTTTGATACCAAATGTTTTGAAACCAACTCACAAAAATATAGAAAAGATTGATCAATGACTTCAAAATTAGCCTCTTCGAGGGGGAAACCTCCTTTACATTAAACAAATGAACAATTCTTGGATGATACAAATGAAAAAACTTCCTTTATATATATAGGAGTCTGAGGGGTCACAATATAATCAAAGCCGACATAACAATAATAATATAAGGGCATAACAATAACAATAGTGGGCTTCTATGGGTCACATTAATAACAATATGGGGACAATAGGGGCACAATAATAACAATAAGGGCTACAATGACAATAGTAATGGGGGAATCACTAGTATTATAGGGACCTAACACAAGATGTCCTAGTTATTGGGTGCAATCCCTGGAGGTGGTGATTGATGTTATATGACCCATTTCACTAGTTTCAATCTCTCTTCTTCACTCTTAAGAGAATCACTTGATACAATGCATGCTTAATAGACTATTAAAAATCATGAGAAATTGACTAATTGTGGCTAATACTCATGGATAAGGATCATAGATTAATGAATTAGTATACATAGATAAACATGAAGATGAAATCTCAAAGTTGTTATTTACTTTTTTAACCAAATAAACCCTTATGGAAAACTCTTAAAGCAATTTTCCCATGGATGGTAAATGGCTAGATTGTGGATCTTGACTATAAAGCCTTATATTAAGAAGAACAAGAAAGTCAAATAGTAGCCTCCCTAATTTTGAGATAAACATCTCACATTTAACTCATAATCACTTGCGAAAATAATTTGCTATTTATGCATAGAGTTACAATACTTATATTTTTTTTTCAGATATATATATAATATAATAATATATATATATATATATATATATATATAAGTCTGGTTGGAGGTGAAGCTACGGGAAGAAAAAAAGAGGATTTTACTGTTAGAAAAGAGAAAGAAAGGATGAATAAGAGTAGAGCTATGTGGCTTCAAGAAGACAATAAAAATACCAAGTTCTTTCACATATATGCAAATAGAAGCAAAAAAAAAATGGAATGTTGACAAATGGAATGACAACTAAGTGATAAATTTTAAGGACATTGTTAAATAAGAAATCAACTAATTCTCGAACCCTTTCAAGGATGATTCTTGATATAATATAGTTAAGGAAATTGGGTTGCCCAACTCATTCCCCAGTTTTATTAATTATGAGGACAAACTTGAATTGATGAAAGAAGTGAGGGAAGAGGAATTGCATCACATGCTACTAGGATTCTAAAGGGATGAATGTCCAAGGCTAGACATGGCCTCTCTATGTAATTCTTTTTTGGGCACAATGATTTATATAAGAGGATGTAAGAATGGTGGTGGAAGCCATTAGAACTATTGACATAATGTTATAAGCCTTCAATTCTACCTTTATATCACTAATTCCAAAATAGGATAGATCCAATGTCTTTCAAAAAAATTAGGCTCATATATTTTTACAATTGTCTTGTATATACAAAATCATCTCAAAAGTCATTGCAAGAAGACTTAAAAGAGTACTATCAAAAAAAAATATCTAGAGAGCAGTTTTGGTTTTCAAAGGGAAGGGAAATCCTGCACTCAATCAAAGTTAAATGTCAAAAAGTGAATGTCATCAAAGTGGACCTCTATAAATTGTATGATAGAGTAAGTTGGATTTACTTGAGATTGATGCTTATTCATTTTGGTTTTTCCCATCAATTTGTGTTCTAGGTAGTGAGTTGTATTACCTTACTGTACTTTGCAATTTTAATAAATGGAGTTGCATCCCTATTCTCTGAACATGTATATGTTTAAGGTAGGGTTGTTCCTTATACCCACTCTTTTTCCTTTTTTATAATTGAAGGTCTAAGTAAGTTATAAAAGAGGGTGCATATCATTGTAGTTTCAAAGGAGTATGTATTGGCCTAGCATGCAACATCACACATTTATTATCTATGGGTGATATTCTTATTTTCTATGAAGGCACCAGAAGGATAATTGAGAAGTTTAAAAACATATTGGAGTTATTTTTTGAAGCTATTGATATGGCTATAAATATTGATAAATCCACCATATCAATGTGGAGCATCACAAAATGAGAATAAGGCTATTCTCTTGTTTGTTCCCTTGTTCGGTGGTTGATTTAGACCAAGGATTAAAGTGTTTGGGAAAACCCAATTGTTGACATCTACATCCTTGTGATTTTTAAAATTTGCAAAGTATTGCAAATCTTTCTATTGTTATGCATATGTAATAATTAACGTAAGTAGGTGGGGTCGCCCAGAAAATAAAATTACCTAATGTTCGCTTGTGTTATGCTATGATTTTTCTTTACATGGCATTGATGCACCTTTGTTCATGGTGGAGTTTTGATACATTCATTTATAGTGTGGCATTGAATGGAGAAATAAAGCTAAATATCTGAATGGGATGCACATTTTTCTAGAGTTATGCATATGTACGTTTTGTTGAGTGTTGGTCACATAGTTTGTTATTGACCTATAAATAATCAAAATTAGTTTATATATATATGACAAAGGGGTTTCATTATGATGGAATTCGAAACTTCTAAGCCATGTTCAATATTCATCACTTAATATAACATAAATGAGCTATGGTACATGAGACACACACTTATGGTGAATACATATACTACAACCTTTGGCCATGTTCAAATGCTCTTGGTATTTATATGGTATGGTATTTTAAACTTGGCCATCAATATGGGACTATTGTCACCACAATGTGTGCATTTATCATATTAAACATGACATTATTTGGCATTAGTTTTGATGATGGTTGGCATTGTTGTGAGCTTTGATCAATGGTATACATTTAAGGATGGTTTTGATGTTGCCACTAAAATGCTCATGCATTAATATTTCCTAATTGATACAACTTTGCAGGCTAACCTTAGGAAGTGGTTATCTCTATAAGTCAAATTTGGTAGTTGTATTTTTAAGTTCTTGGTTGATGATTGGCCATGTTATGGATCATGGTGGAACTATTCTTGGCTTGGATACTAAACCACTTTATCATAAGGTATAAAAACTTGGTTTAGTATTGATTTTAGTAGATTGTGGTTGCTCATTCTATTGTTAAAGATTAAAATGACCTCAAATAATGTATGATTTCAAAATATCTTCTCCCCCATCTCATTGTTTTTGGATTTCAAAAGAAAACTGGTTAAGAATGATGTGTTGGTTGCTACAATTGAAGTTTAGCACTACAAGAAATTTGTACCCTTTGTTTCACTCCTCATTATTGCATTTTCCATGAAGTTCTTTCCCTACAGGCATGCTATGTTTCACAAGTTGTGTTAGAATAATGATCATTTGTCATATCTTAGAATTAATTATCTTTAAGTTCTTTTATGTATAGAAGGTTTAGTTCCAACTTGGAAATTATTGAGAAATTATAAGATAAATTGTATAATTGGGAAATTATACTTAATGCTTGATTTTAGCATTTGTTCATAGACCTGTCTAAATATAGTAGCTGTCCTTAATGAAAATGTTTGAATTAATCTTGTAATTTTTGAAATTGTGCATTGCTCCAATATATAAGCTGGTGTAAAAAAAATTAATTTGGTATCACAGCAAAATAAAAAGCTAAGAGATTTTTTCAGAAATATTTGGATGGGTTTAGTCGTAAAAGAGAGTTATTGGCATTAGTGTATAGCTAGCCAAATTCTTATTTTGCACATGAATTGGAAATCATGGTGGGATACAAACATGAAAATCATTGTGGGATACAAACCTGGCTATGCATATACCTCCTTGTTGTGCACCGTGAATTGGGAGAGAAAAAACTGTGTTATATCCTTTAAATGGAATTGAATCCAGATCGTTTTAAATGGAGTAACGTTGTAAGAGCGTGGATAAGCATATTGCTCAAGAATGGTGCCATGGAGAACCCGCGTACCAGTGCATAGAAAGTGGGTCTCATGAAGTACGGTGCCTAGAGACTTTGCTGTGGAGAGAAAATTGTGTGGAAGACCATGGAAGAGTTGAGTTGTTGAACACGAGAGCATGGATGAAATCCTTGCCGTATGCAGCATGGAGGGCTAGGATCTACATTAAATTATCTACTAAAGGATCTACTACGTAATTTTGACTCATTAGAGAAATATATATCTACTAAAGGATCTACTACGTGGATGAAATCCTTGCCGTATGCAGCATGGAGGGCTAGGATCTACATTAAAAACTTGGTGTGGATAGCAGGGTACCAACATATGGCTGCACAGAAATTAGTATGATAATATTAGCGGTATATATATTTAAAAGTTCATCCTATTGAAGGTTTTTTTGTAAAACAAAATATTTGGGTGTATTTAAAGTGTAAAGAGTTAATGGAAATCTTAACAAAAAATTTTGAAAAGTTTGCCGTGGGATTGTATTGTACTTCATTAAAGAGAAATCAGTTGTAATTGTATATTTGTGGTGTTATTCTAGTGCTCAAATGTTATTTAAAAAAAAACATATTTGGTTGTAGTTGAGTCTAGATTTTTAGGATTGTTGTTAGGTGCTTGATGTTGAAGTGAGACCATATGTGTGTTTTTCTAATTTTTATTTTTTTAAGCATATTCTGTATTTTCTTCAAATATAAATAAGTGATATAGTGCTTCCAAAACCCAAAATTTATGGCTATATTACTGTTTTTACTAGAGAAAAAGAATACAACCTATATTTATTAGCAAAGATGGATACGAACTAGTAATTGATGCCCATGCCCAAAACTTACAGCTATTAACTATTTTTACAAGAGAAAAATAATGCAACCTATATTTATTATAAGGTTTATAGGAACTAGTAGTTGATGGTTATGATATTCTTTTTTTATGATGAGTATAAAGCATTGGATGGTGATGGAAATAAAAAATTAAGGGAGCTTATGAAGAAAGATAATGAAACAGTTTTTTTAATTAACAATGCTATTGATGAATATGCCTTTCCAAGAATTAGTATGACAGAGACTTCTAATTAAAAAACACATATGTGTGAAAATAATGCAGAAATAGAATTAGTTGAACAGAATTAGTTGTGTTTAGATGAACTGAATTAGTTATGAGTGGTTGGTTAGGAATTGGTTGCATGAATTTCCTATATAAGTGATGTAATTGAGCAAAGAGATTAACGAATTTGTGTGAGCTTAGTCTCACTTTTGCTGGTGTTTATGCCTGAGTATTTGCTGTAGTTTTTATTGTAATTTTGTAATTTGGTATCAGAGAAAACTTCTGTCTGCGCCTCTCTCCTCTTCGCAGGCGGTGAATGAATCTTCCATTAGAGTGTGCGCAGATCGGTCTTGTTTGCCCACGATTGATCGCCGAGCCAATTTGATTGCAAGCTTCCACCTTTTCGCTGTGCTAGGCATCATTTTGTCTGGTCACTTTTCATTTTGTTTTTATCCACCGATTTTCGCAAAGCTAGTATACTGCCGTGGTCATATTTTTTCCAGTCGGTGTCAATAAAGCATTTGATCTGTCTGAAAACGCTGTGTGTACAGCTTGCATCAAGCCAAGCCGCAGTTGCCACACGTTTGGCATCGGTTGCACGGATTCTTTGGGAATTTCCGTCGTCTCTGTCTAAAGCCACAGAATCACCTCTGCCCCGCTCCGGCCCCTGCTCCGACCCCCGCCCACGCCAGCATCAATCTAGCGTGGACAGTGCTTCGGCTCTTTGTACGAGCCAGGTGATATATTTTGTTATTAGCTGTTACAGAAATTGTGAAATCAGAATTTCTTTTCGATTGATTGGTCTTGCTTTTTCATAGAAAATGAATGGGTCGTGAATCAATCTGGAAACAGAGTATTGTTTTACAGTTGATGATGAACCGTTAAGACGGCTTGCATGGAAATTGCAGCTTATTAGTCTGCAGCAGCTAGCTATATTGTTTACCGTGTCTTGAAGCAATTTTGAGCATATCCTTGTGTAACGAAATTTATTGCATTAATCCGGGCGACTGTCATTTTTTTTGAACCTGGAAAATTTTGTTTGAATTTGGTCATTGGTGGAGAAATGGCTAATCCTCTTGCAGATTCATATTTAAATGAGTCTACAAAACTTGATGGCGAAAATTATGTTAATTGGAAATTTAAGATCACAACAGTACTGGAGGCATACAATCTCTGGACGATTGTCAAAGGTGATGAGACCAAGCCTCAACCTCCTAATGCCACTCAAGATTGGGAGAAGCGTGAAATGAAAGCAAGGGTGCTGCTACGCATGTCAGTGAAGGACAATATTATTCCTCACATTCAGGACTGTGAAACTTCAAAGGCAACATGGGACACTCTCAAAGGTTTGTATGAGACTACTAATGCAAACCGTATTTTATTTTTAAAAACAAAGCTGCTATCTATCAAAATGGATGCCAATGAAAGCATTAGTAACTATGTTTCCCGAATTAAAGATTTTAGTGATAAGCTTGGTGATATTGGTGAAAAGGTTTCTAGTACAGATTTGGTAACTGTTGCTTTAAAGGGGTTAGTCCCCGACTACAAAGTCTTTATTTCAGCTCTCTCAGCTAGACCGACACCTCCTACATTTGACGAATTGGCTGGAATTCTTCTTCAAGAAGAAGAGCGCATGAAAAACTTTGACCTGGAGTCAAATGGTTCTGATTTGGCTTTGACTGCAAGAGGCAAAAGACCATTCCGAGGGAAACCATGGGACAGAAATAGAGGTCGTTTTCAAGCAAAGCAAAAAGGTATGGCACCTCCTGATTCTTATGTTAAAAGGAACATTGCATGTGATTATTGTGGAAAACCTGGACATCTGGCTAAAGATTGCTATAGGAGAAAGAATAATGAATCAAATCAAAGACATAACAGGCATAATGGACATTACACAAACAGAGACACCTTAGTGAATGATGGATTTAAAAATCTTAAGTTATTTCTTTCTGATGCTGCATTGTCTGCTGAAACTGATGATGAGAATGCTTGGTTCATAGATTCTGGTGCATCGGCACACATGACTTGTAATAAAGAATGTTATGATAAATATTATGAGAAATCTGATGGTACACACATTTACCTAGGAGATGACAGGTCACTTAAAGTTCAAGGCTATGGCATAATAAATGTGTACTTACCTAATGGACAAATGAGACAGATTCATAATGTGATGTATGTACCTGCTCTCAAAAAGAATTTATTATCTGTTTCCACTATCACTGATAATCATTTAAAAGTAGAATTTGGTAAATTGGGGTGTATAGTGAAAGATGTTCAGGACCACTACAGGGTTGTTTCTACAGGTACCAGGGTTGGAGGATTATACAGATTGGATGTGACAGTGAAGCACCATGTTGCATTGACATCCCAAGAGACATCGATAGCAGAATTATGGCATCACAGGTATGGGCACCTAAATTACAATGATTTATCATTGTTACAAAGGAAATCAATGGTTGAAGGTCTTCCTGTTATGAAGTATGAACATTTACCATGTGAAGCTTGTGCACTTGGTAAACAGCATAGAGAAGAGTTTCCTGTTCATACTGAGAAACGAAAGTATGATATAGTTGAATTAATTCACACTGATGTATGTGGCCCTATGCAAACTAGGTCTCTTGGTGGTGCTTCATACTTTGTTATTTTTATTGATGATAGATCTAGGTATACATGGGTCTATTTCATTAGAAGGAAAAGTGACATATTTGAGTATTTTAAAGAGTTTCGAAATATGGTTGAAAAACAAAC